>JAXGGA010002441.1:0-122412 GCA_038373865.1 Uloborus plumipes | reverse complement strand
TTTACAATCAAACTACATCATAAACGTATTTACAAGACACAACTTTTTGTTCCATCATACAGTCACAGTTATTCAAAAGTTCAGAAAAAAAAACGAAATCCGCTCAGCGCGCCCTCCGGCGGGAAACTGAAGCGAAAAACAGTTTCTTTTCGACAACGGTGATTCAGTTAATAAAAGTGGCTCAGGTCCAAATGATATATTTGATTTGCTACATTTTCCTTATTTTAAGCCACCTCTCCATAAAATCGCATAAACAAGAAAGTGCAATAACCGAACTAGGAACGTTGCTCAGTTCTATTGACTCCAAAAGGAGACTAAGAACACCTTAAATCGTGCTTATTTTCATTACGTCATATAGACGGCGTCCCTCCACATGATGACGGGCGTCAAGAAATCGGCGACTCGGAATGTATGCATTCGAAGGGGAAGGATAGCCCCTTCTCTTTTTATCATTTGCATTTCTGCCTATAGAGACTTTTAATTTATCGGCGCTGTCTTGAAAATGGTGCGCCAAATTTCAGTTCCACAGGAGCAGAAAAGAAATATAATAATAAATCCCTCATTCCTAGAAAGATAGAAAACTACTTTTTTTTTTTTTACATTTTTGGTAAGTGCCTGTTTCTTTCCCTTTTTTTTCTTTTTTCTTTTTCTCTTTTTTTTTTTTGGCTCAAGGGGGGGGGCGATCACCCCCATCGCCCCCCCTTGTATCCGCGCTTGGTTGTCGGTCGGAGAACGAGTCGGTCTTGGACACGAGGCAAAGGAGACCCCCCGCGTAGCCTGCTCCGCTCGCGGCCAAAGAGGGACCAACGCGTCAGCCATTTTGTTTCACACCTTATTCAGAATCGATATCATGATTGTTGATTGTAAATCATAGTCATTTTTTTTTGTAGAAAATGAAATCAAAAGCAATGACTGCCCACCCCCTCCCTTTAAAATATTTATGCTGAAAATAGTACAAGTAATTTTGTTTCGAAAACGAAATGCAATACTTCATGTATCTATTGCTATGAGCGATTTTAGAGTTTTAGATAACGTGAAAGTGCTTCATTTTACTCCCAACCGACACGGAGCTATATCTAATGATCTCTTTGACTTCGAAATCTATTTCTTGTCGCAACAGGCTCAATTTGAGTCAAACATCATTCCCTAACAGTTAGAAAATGCTCCTATAACGAGAACTTGTTTTTCTGTACACCTAATAACTTATCGTTTGCACTTTTAGTTGGCACTAACTGTCTTTAATTTTGATGATATTTGACATTCAAAAACCCCAAAAATTGTAGACCAGTTAGCCGTATAAATACGTTGCCCAGGGTGCACCACGAGGAGGTAGGTCTACTACGCAACCCGACTCCGAGACTACCCTGTATTGGAGAGCTAGAGAACGCCTGAGGCAATGACTTCTGTCAAATGTTACTTTTGTTAATTGTTCGGTTGTTTCACAATTGATGTTTTTATAATTGTAACCTGCCTTGCCATTAGAAATTTAAAAAAAAAAAAAAACATTCAAAAACTATTTGATTTAAAAAAAAGTCAAATGCAAACGAATAAAAAGTACGATCTAGAAAATATCTCACATCAATTTTGAAGAATTATGGAATAAACAAAAAATTACTTTTGCACTACAATACGGAAAGTAAATAAATACACACATATTTTTTTTCTGCATCAAAAAATGAGTTCCTTTTAACCTCCAAAAGGCGTGTGAGCTGTAGCGTACAAAGACTTAGTTGCGCCCCCTGCAAGATTTGTAAGTGAAGAAGAAAATTATGGAAACTCTAAAAAATATTTTTTCAGTGTGACTCATAGTGCTATTTTTCGGACCGTGCGCCCTCAGACCTCTCGCACATCCCCCCATGAACCGGGGGGGGGGGGCTGTTGGGTACGTCACTGCGTGTGCGCAATGTTTCATTTCATTTTGCGTTTGCAACTTTTATTGTTATTATTTATGTATTTATTTATGTTTTATCATTGTCCTTTCAACTGTATCTTGATTTTTATCATATACAGTCCTAACAGAATAAAAGTTATTTACCTGAAGTTTTCTTTCCTTTTTTTTTTCATCTAAGTTTTAACACTTGATTTCCGTTTTGCGAATGATTCATGTTTTTAAAATAAAGTCAGTACCGTAATATTGTGATCCAGAGTGGACCAAAATGGTAGGCATTTTTGTTTTTTTACTGACCATTCACTTGTCCGAGAATGTAGCTGCACCCCTTATCTCCCATTCTCTTGGATCATAAATCTCTTGGCTGCTCTCGACGAGAGTGTACAAGCACGGTAAGAAATATTATTCAGGCTAAAATAATTTTCTTTTCCGGTTTTAATGCAGCACTCCAACTGTGGTTTAAAATCTTGAGTTGAGGTAATATCGTCATGGAAATTTGGGTGAAAATAAATTAATCAAAAGCGACCAACCCCGTAGCAGGATCAAACCTGTTAGACCGGGCGCTGGAGGGGGTTGAGTGCAAAATATGGGTACCGCATTTTGACGATGGATTTTAGTTTAGGAAAGCTCATAGATTAACAATACGGATCTTGCCAAGCTGAATTCTGGTGCAGTTTTTCTCAATCCCCCTCCTAACGGTCACAAGAAAAATCGATGGAGTGCATACTAGAAAGTAAATTTATTGATGACTTTGGTCATAATTTTAGTTATTTTGAATAGTGGAAGTGATGGTGGGTTATTTTCAATTAAATATTCCGGGTATATGTTGTGAAAAATCGATAATTTTCGGAAAAATTCGCTAGTTTTCTCAAATATTTACGCCTAATGGCTTTTAAGGTCACTTTTACTTAAAATTGTTATTGACGAAGTTGTAGAACTTTCAATTTCCTTCAATTTGATGTGCTATTTTGCTATATTTCATTAAACCAATCAAAAGTTATAGCTTTTCAAACACGCACCTTCGTGCTAAAAATGGAGCACTTGCCATTCACAAAAATCAAACTGACGCAAAAGGATCGCGCTCTTCCTCGTTCCTCAATGAATTCGACAATCATGATTATAGCAATGAAGAGGCTGCTATGGATTACTGCAAGACAAATGATGTCACGCTTCAAAGGGGTCCCCCTCCCCTTAATTCTGGGGGTTCCGTTCGTGAAATTGTGACTTTGTGGCAAGAGTGAGGGAAAGAATAAAGAAAAGTTTGACGTCTAGCATTTTTTAATAAAAATATGTTCATAAAAAGTAGTTTAAGAAAAGTGTTTAATGACGAAAGGAGAGAGGTGTCTAAATGCTGAAAAAGTGTGACATCATTTATGGACGCCCCCCCCCCCCCCCCCACCGAGAAATCGGACAAATATTATTTGAATTGTTCGATAATGTTTCAAAAAAAAACTTGTTATTTTCAAATAAGGCCTCAAGGGATCTGTAATATGCCGCAATTATGCGACATGGACCCTGATAGTTTTTTGCGTCTCGAAAATCCAATGGCTGAACACTTGAACTGCGGATTCAAACCTACCACCAAATGCATACGAAGCCGCATGTACCAACCACCACGACACCTAGCTGATAAGAAATTAAAAACTATGAATTTATAACATGTGCATTCATTTCTATTACTCTTATTGAAATGAGCATGGTGACATTATAATCGTGATAATTAACATTTTAATGATAGGAATAATGTAAATGATACTGACGGACAGCATCTTTTTGTAATTATAGTGTTTATTACATTACTACTAATCACATTTTGAAAATATTTACATGGAATATGAATTGACAGTAATTAGAAAATCCAATGTAATCTTTTAAGGTGACAACTTGGTTTTATTCTGAGGCGGAAGGACTAAGTCCTGTCCACCAGCAGTGGAAAAGTTGTCCTAAGAAATTGGTAGTGCATTGATGTCATCGTCGTCACCTGCGTCATCGATTAATGTTTCGACACCGTTGTTGCAACTGCCCTTGCAATGCAGGCATATGTCACAGAGCAGTTTAGCAATGGTTTTCAACAAGTGCACCTTCCGGTGTCACATCGCTTTGGGTATCGGTCAAAATTATCATCAAGATTTCATCAGGAGTAACATCCAATTCCGGGAGTTCTGGAACGATGAGTTGATAATTCTTCTTTTCCCAATTCACAATACGAAGCTCCACATTAAGTTTCTCCCCAAGCAATAGGTGTACTCGGGGTACGGGGGAGTTAAGAGATCAGTCTTCATGTTAGCAGCTACTTTAATAAATGATTTGTAGCGGAACTCGTTGAGACAATTTTCTGCTGCTGGAGCACCATAACATAAGAGATACTTATGATCCCAACAGCCTCAATAGATTCATGGAAAGAAAAACTGTTTGTTTATGCTTCAGATACATGTTGCATGATTTGAGACATCTGGTACATTTGGACAAACCTCCTTTCTCTTGAGATGCGCTGCGTATCTTAAATTCTGCAGGAATATTAAATAGTATGCGTATTCCCTCTTCCATATTTTACCAGCAAAATGTTGAGATCAGTTGATGATTTGGCTATCAAGAGAACAACCAGATCTGCGTCCTCTCAAATAATAGCTAACAAAGAATTTTGCTATCAGGTGATAGCTGTTTTCGCAATATCAACGTTAGCATCCTCTAAAGCTCTTAGCTTTTTGATCTCGTTTTTCAACAGCTTCATCATTAGCGGATTTGTCAGATGATTCTTATTATGAAAGTTGGACACAAAACCCTCTTGTTCAACTATCGTTCCATTTTCCTTAGTGACATTGATGTCCACACATCTCCTAAAGTGACAGCGTCAATTCTATTTTGCTGCTCCTGTGCTCTCTAATGTGTCGATGTACCCGTCAAAAACAACTGTGAAACATATTCCATTAAAATGGGTTATTAGAAATTTGACGTAACCATTGCCAACGGTTTATACAGTTGTCTCTTTTTGCCAAACAGTTTTGTAGACAAGGCATCTTCGTTAACAACAAAGTCAAATTTAATTAAATCATTGTTGTTATATCAATTTCCTTAAATTAGTATGTAGAGTATAAAGCAGTAAGTAACCGCCCCAAAGCCAGGGCTAAGGCACAAACATACAATACACCACCAACTCATTTATTCCATCCATGCACTGCAGTTCCGTGCTTTTTAGAGCTTGTCAGCATGGAATGGGTAGTAAACGAGCGGAAGGCAGAAATCCTGCAGTCCATGGATGGAATAAACGAGCTAGTGGCGTATTGCAAGTATGTAGAGTGCTGACTTCCTGTACTTCCTCAGTCCAATAATTTGCACTGCGTATACGTAATTCCAAATTTTCGTCCGAATTCTCGGCAAAGGGCCGTCCATAAATGAGGTTACACGTTTTTCAACATTTTGGGCACCCCTCTCCCTTTTTCATCAAGTACTTTTCTTAAGCTACTTTTTATGAACATATTTTCATTAAAAAATGCTAGACGTCAAACTTCTCTTTATTCTTTCCCTCGCCCTTGCCACAAAGTCACAATTCCACGAACGGAACCCCCAGAATTAAGGGGAGGGGGTCCCCTTTGAAGCATGACATCATTTGTCTTGCAGTAATTCATAGCAACTTCTTCATTGCTAATCAAGATTGTCGAATTCATTGAGGAAAGAGGAAGCGCGCGATCCTTTTGCGTCAGTTTGATTTTTGTGAATGGCAAGTGCTCCATTTTTAGCACGAAGGTGCGTGTTTGAAACTCTATAACTTTTGATTGGTTTAATGAAATATAGCAAAGTAGCATATCAAATTGAAGGAAATTGAAAGTTCTACAACTTCGTCAATAACAATTTTAAGGAAAAGTGACCTTGGAAGGCATTAGGCGTAAATGTTTGAGAAAAATAGCGAATTTTTCCCAAAATTATCGATTTTTCACAACATATACCCGGAATATTTAATTAAAAACAACCTACCATCACTTCCACTATTCGAAATAACAAAAATTATGACCAAAGTCATCAATAAATTTACTTTTTAGTATGCAATCCATCGATTTCCCTTGTGATCGTTAGGAGGGGGATTGAAAAAAACTGCACCAGAATTCAGCTTGGAAAGATCCATATTGTTAATCTATGAGCTTTCCTAAACTAAAATCCATCGTCAAAATGCGGTCCTCATATTTTGCATACTCAACCCCCTCCAGCGCCTGGTCTATGTAATCTACGAGTTTCTAGCGCATCGCTATATCTAACCGCACCACTGCATCTCAGTTTTCTGATGCTATTCGTTGAAGTAATGTAATAAAATACAAGCAAAGAGAAAAAAAAACAACGTTTTTTTTTTTTTTTTTTGATGCACACTAAAAAGACAGGAAAAAAAATATTTTTTAGACAGTGAGTCTATTTCTCGTCCATGGGAGGCACGAAAAACTTTAAAATGAGGGGTCAATCATGGAATTTGATAATGACTAAAATCACTATACTCTCATCTCCGAAAATTTCCTTTTTTGGTGATAACGATGCCTGGTCCGTCATTTTACGAGATCTGGGGGGAAGGCGTGTCTATAGATATCCCCTGGTTTTAAATGTTACTACACATTCCTCCTCTTGACCCTTTTTTTGGGTACACCAGCCGCCTATGTGAACTAGTGTCCATTAGATTGAAGAGCGAATGCCTCCAAGGGGGGTGGAGCAATCGTACGTTTTCTGCTCTTTGGGTGCAGTGTTTCTTTCACGCCTTTTTCTGAGGGAGGGCAAGTGCCTCCCCCCCATCCAGAGACAGTCAACTCCCCCCCCCCCCCGAAGAAAACTCAGTTTGCATGCACTAACGCATTGGCGTCGTCAGTCAAATGGATTTGGGGGGGGGGGGGATCCATTATAACAGCCATTTTCGAATTGTTTGAAAAATCTATATGAATGGGCGTAGTCATGATTTCTGTTGGGACAAAGATGGTTATTTTTACCCCACCCCCCAGTTCCGGACTTAACATTTTTTCCAGATAGGTAAAGGCTTGAAATCCCCCCCCCCCCTTCAAGTTCGTGTTTTTGGGGGTGAGGGGCATAGGCGGCTGGGTGCAACAAAAAAGTGTGAGGTCCAGAGAAGTACAGGAAAGGGGTTCCAAAGAATTGCCCCCCCCCCCCAATTCTTTGGAAGAGTAGGATGCAGCTTCGGGGGAGCTTTGGGGGAGTAGGATGCAGCTTCTTTGTTTTTTTTTTTTGCTACAATTTGGCTTAATATGGGATTTTAACATTGCGCTGATTAATTGGCTCTGAACAATGCGGAATATGGCTTCAAAAATCAACCGGGCTGGTTGATTTTCATTCGTTCTTACAAAATAACACGAAAAAGTGATTTTTGAATTAGCTTCAATTTTGGTGAAATTAATCAATCCACTGAGTAAAAAATCATGTTTCAGTCGATCATTACTTTTTAACCCTGAGAAGTGAGGGGGCCACTTTTCTGGAAGTGAGGTTTCATATGTGTACCACAGGGCTTCCCAAACTTTTTAAGCAGCGGACCCCTTTTATGAATCTAAGTTCGGAGCGGACCCCTGTCGTTAGAGAAAGTGCAAAGATAATTTTGTTCGTAGTGAATTGAACTTTAAATAAATCAACTAGTAGCATATGTAGGATTTTCCTCTAGTGGGAGATTTTTTTTCCTCAACCAAATGTGAACATTGTTTGCCCCCCCCCCCCTTCTCCCCTCAAAGTAAATGAAGTTGAAAATTTAACTTAAACCAGACCTGGGCTAGATTTCTTGACGGTTACTTCAGCGGGAGAAAAACAAATTATGGCGCATTTTGCTCGTAATCTCAATTTTACGGTCATAAATATTCAAATTTATCTTTTGTCAGTAAAAAAAACCAACAAAGACCGTAAGTTAAACTGCACTTTTACATTTGTAATATGAATCTAGTTTAAGTGCATAAATTTTTGCATACTGTACCTTTAAAAAAAATAATAATAATAAAAAAAAAACACAATTTTATACTTCCGTAAAATGGGGTGAATCGGAACACTTTTCAGCTTTGATTGTAAAAAAAGCAGTTAAAAGATTTTTTTTCAATTTGATTTTCTGGGTAAAAACTTCGGTCTTGCTTTACTTTTGATATTACAAACAAACACAAAACATTTTGAACATTTATTATTAAAATATATAGGAAATTATGGGTGTTCCGAATCACCCCGCTGATAGGGGTCAATCGGAACACATGTTAAAATTTGTATTTTTTCCCATGAAACCTGTAATAGGTCTCACAAACATGAGTAATATTGATGAGGGAGAACAAGAACAGATAATTGCTGTCAAATAAAAGTATAATTTCAATACCAGTAAACGTTTATAATTTGTCAAAATTCAAAATAATTTTGAACTTATGAAAAATGAAAAGTAATTTTAAGAAATGCTTTTGAATTGAAATACAAAGATTAAACACGAATGGAAGTCACTCATGTCGTCCACAAATATGTACTTGTCCTTAAAACTAGCAATTGTGACTTGGCTTAAGTTTTTTCATAGCATCTTCTGGGATGATCTCTGCCTTTTCTTTAGTTTCTTAAAATCTCTGGGTTTCGGGGATTGTCCTGAAAGATTTTTTCGCTTATTCATCACTGTCTGTGTGCTTGCCTTTTGCTATCTAAAGTCTATATGACTTTCCTCCTCGTATTTTAAATAAAAAGAAGTCTCCTGGAGAAAAAATCTTATGAAATCTGCAACTTTCTGTCATTCTAAGATCTAGTTGCTCACGAGAAGGGATAAACAGTAATAAATCCTTGTCCTTGTCTTGATTAGAGGAATTGGGGTTAGAATCTTGATTTTTCAAACAGTTTCCTTCAAATAAGTTTGAATTGGAACAACAGAACAAAGTGTTCCGATTCACCCCGCAATTTTTTTTCCAATGGCATTTTTCAGAATTCTTCATTTTTATGACACAATTTATAAAAAATGTAAATTCTAATGTGGTATTCTGTTGTTCAGATACATGTATAATTGAAACATACCACTCTTAGGTTTAAAATATAAGAAGGTTTGTTCTTGCATATGAAGTTTTGCAGTCTATGAAAATGTGATGTTTTCTAGCATTCCACGTACAGCCCTCCTTAGAAGCCAGTAGCGTTTCCAGATTGACTAAAGTAATTTTTTCCTACTTCCTATGATCTTACCTTTCTAAAAAAAAATTAATGGCTAAAAATACCCAATAGTATATTTATGACGAATTTCTTTGTACGGTCTGGAAGTTTTATTCCGATTGACCCCGCTGTTCCTATACACCCCATTTTACGGTATTTGTGGCGATGTTAAAGCAGTTTTTGGGGCACCCACCCCCAGAAAATTTTAAAACTTTAAGCCTTAAAAACGCGCCAGTAGGCCTTTTTTAGACATATTAGGAGAAGCAATAGGTCCAAGACAGCACATTTTTCAAAAATGTGGATTTTTACAAGGATTTTTCAAAATCCTTGCTTTAAAAATTCTCTTTTGAAACATCTTTTTGTTAACAATTAGATTAAATAAGATATGGGGATGATCTACCATTTTTTTTAAATTGAAGTTTCAATGAAAAAGTTCTTGCAATGTGCTAAATTACAGCTTTTCAAATGCACTTTTAGAGTTTGGTTATGTTAGGAAAGAGGGATATTCGTGCGATCCACAAATTTTTTAGAAATGGAAGCGTTATAAACGTAGGAATCTGCCATTTGGGTAACAGAAGGGTGCAAGGAAAGATCCCCGGATATTTTTAAAATTAAAATTTACAATTTCAAACGTAGACTAACCCTAATGATATTAAGGAAAGTGGAGCTCAGTAACTGTTCCCCAGAAATTTTTCGAAATTATAGTTGTAAGAGCACTAGTCCATACGATCAACGGTGAATTCATATGGGAGTGAAGTTTCGGGGACCGTTTCCGGTAAAGTTCTTGAAATTGAGGTCTTAAAAGTATCTTGGAAGGTAGTTTCCAAGGCTTAGCCTGAAGTTATGTCAATCAAATATCCATATTAACTGTGTCAATCAGATATTCATATTAACATGTCTATCAACTATTCATATAAACATGATGACAGACAGTACGATTTTGTCAGAGCAGAAAACGGTTTGACCGCATGATCCTCGCAGCAACCTGTCTAAAAATATTGAGTATGGCATAAAGGGCAACTGCATACTTCGAAAAGGAAAACTCTGGTTTTCAAAAGCAAAAAAGTAGTTTCAAAGCTTTAAATCCCCCCCCCCTTTTTTTTTCGTGATTCACCGCGGACCCCGACTAAAGCTCGGCGGACCCCTGAGGGGTCCGCGCAGTGGCGGCTCGTGCCTTAATTTAGTGGGTGGGCCCGCAATTATATGTTCCCCCCAGTAATGCTTACAAAAAAAAAAAAAAAAAAATGAAGGAAACAACTATTAAACTAATGCTGAGCGACATAAAATAATATATAATTCTATAAATACAAATTTGCATTGCAAAATTATCTCATTTAATTTGATACATAGGTTTTATATTTTAAATGTTATACCAGCCTTAAGCGATCAATGTAATGATAATAACAATATTTTTCACAGACGACATACTTCCTATACATCACTAATGTTTCGCAAAGCTAGCTCTCAGAATTTTGTCATTTTCGGACAGTGAAAATATTCATCACATTAAAAGTGTTACGCCACAAGTCGGTGCCATTACTCAAACATTACGGGACTGCACTCAAAAAGAAAACGAACATTTCTGCCTAAAACACACCCTCTCACCCCCTAAAAATGTCGACAACCTGCACCATGTGTTTTTGAAAGCCTCTATCATCAAATTAAGGAACTCATAAGGTAAATGACTCGATATAGGTATGCTTACATTTTTTTTAAAATTTGGATACAAATGTTGCAATTTCAGTTCATGAAAAAACAAATCCTAACGGTGTTTCAACTTAAAAATGTCACTTTTATAGCCATGATATTTACATTAACTTTCAATTTTAATGTATGTGTATGCTTTTAAATAAATTGGAATACACTGGCTTGAACAGTTATGGTTCCACTCACTTACCAATGTATGATCGTATACTCAAACTAGTGATGAGCTGAATCGAATTATTTTCAGGAAATACACACATGTACAGAACAATATTAAAACACTTATTTTTCTTACAATATAATCTGGATCTTGACTTACCGATTCGAATAACATTAAAATTAAAACACGGATAACTGACTAATTTGATTATGTTTGTCAGAAATATTTGATTAACTGATAATTAATTTCTTTTCGGATACGTGATTTGACTGATAGTCATGGTAACATGCTATATGTTAGAAATAAAAAATCTTGTAGAACGCCTAGTTTTTCAGAACCATTAGGTATCGTTATTAAACTTTGATAGAAATTTTTAATTTAACTACATTGCTTTTAAACAGTATTTAATATTTCATATATTGTAAAACTTCAGAAAAATATATTGCAAAATATAGTTGTTAAATGTTGCGAAATTTTATATCCACGTGCTTTCCTCTATGAATTATGAAGCAATTTGTAAAATAATAATAATTTAAAGATAAGTGTATTATTCATTTATACATTTTTAAGTGATATAGTTTATCACGAATTTGATCACTACAATTTCTTAAACGTTCAAGTTTAAGCGATTAGCTTATTAGAACTGCATTAAAATGAATCTTTGTGCAAGTCAATGTATTAAAAATAAATTTAATGATTACGAGAATTTGAATGAAGTTTAACTAAATCACACGAAAGTCATAATCGATCACTTACGTAGAATATTTTATCACTAGTACTGTAATATTTTGAAACATTTATTTTTAGACCATTACTTATATTAAAAATGAGTATTTTGCATGTTTTTAGCCATTGAGCGAGCTAACTTACTGAAACTTTTCACAATCTTGAATTTTCAAGCATCTCGAATAATTCGAAATGATTTTTTTTATATAGTGAAAAAAGTAAAGGCGTGAAGCTTGTAAGCGAGCGCCTTCGATTTCCTCTATGAATTATGAAGCAATTTGTAAAATAATAATAATTTAAAGAATAAGTGTATTATTCATTTATACATTTTAAGCTGAATGTAGTTTTTATATACAGTAGACGTTGATCCACTCAATATTTTTATGAACGTTCAATTTCAACGTTTTGTTTTTTCTGGTTACTGCTTTAAATGAATTTGTAGTAGAAGGTTAATGTTACGTGTCATAAGATTTAAGAAAAGTTGTAGAGTAGCAAAAGTTTTTATTCAACATCTAAGTGTTTTTTCGGACATTAAAATCCCTATGAATGTGATAATATTAGTTGCAGGGATGATTATCAAAAAGAGGGGAGGGGAGAACTACTTCATCGATATTTTAAGGGGAGGGTGTTGGCCGCTCTTTGGACGACTTTGGTCCTGGATATAAATGTAATCATTGATTCGGCTAAATAAATTTAGCATTTAGAGCTTAAGAATACTTATTAATTCTCCAAGCATTTATAATGTCACACCCGGAAGGATGACAAAGTTTCTAGAGTTCATACAATACTTACAACACTATGAGATTAAATTCAAACTAATACCAAGAAAATGGCAAACGGTCTGCAAGTCAAAAATAAAGTCTTCACACAAAAATTTTGAGAATAAGAATCTCTGTTCCCAAACGCAAATTAACCAATAAAATATACATGCACTGTATTACAAATAGGTGAGGGGGGCGGTAATGGAATTAGCAATCTCTATGCCTGTTAGTAATAGGTGTTGAAAGTAAAAAAGAAAGACAAAAAAAAAAAAAAAAAGAGGACTTGTTATTAAAATCATTCAAAAAAAAAAAAAAAGAAAGAAAGTAAAAGAGAAAAACCAAGAGTGCGAAATGAGAAAAGGCGAGTTTTTCCCTAACGCAAGGACCTCACATTCTGCTCCTGTACGCAGTGAGGAGACACTTCTCTCTCCACCGCTTTGGTTAGGGACAAAGGGAAATCTCGGGCCAGGGAAGATGGGCCCACAGGTCGAATGTTACAATGGGGTGTCATCAGAGAATCGCTCTTCTTAATCCAGCCACTGCGATTGGCTAAAAGCGGAGTTGGCCGCGGGCCTACTGAGAGCGGCCCTCAAGCTCGTTCTAAAAGCCGTGCGAAGCGCTAAAATTGATGGAGTTAGAAATCTTTCTTGTGCTGTGTTAGCGATGTGCGGGGGGGGGGGGTGACTGTAGGTTTAAAATATGTTTCGTGCACTATGTTTTTTTGTTTTTTTCTTTAGTTTTTTGAACAAAAATACAAAACGATATGTTTTAATTATGTATTAGTATTTCTTCCAATTTTTCTGGGTGGGTCCGGCCCACCCGGCCCATAGTGAGGAGCCGCCCCTGGGTCCGCGGACCACAGTTTGGGAAGCCCTGGTGTTTGGTGTACTAAATTGTGTTCGATTTCATGCGATTGTTTTTGCTCTGGAGCGGCCACAAAAAATCGCACACAAACATACAGACAGACATTTTCCAAAAATAGCCCGAAATGAGCTCAGTATACCTCAAAACGTACAAATACGTCGAGATTCGATGTTCGAAAATTTTCACGAATCCAATACTTTCTTCTCTTTATTGGATGTAGAAGAAAGTAATAATTAATTTCATTTTCACTCTTTTTAAAAGCAGGTTGTTTAGTCATTTCCAGATTTCGTCGAATTTTTGTTTCAGACGAAATTTTGTGGAAAAAGAATAGTTGGGTTGGGAGGTTGCGTAGTGACCTCCGTCAAAACGCAAACTAGTCATTGAACTCAAAAGAATAAAAAATGGAAATGAGAGTTTTGTATCAAAGTTATCATTTGGTTCTAAAATTATGGCAATAAAAGCAATTTTTCCGTTCATTTTCGCCCTCTTCGGACGCAGATTGTTTCCGTCGCATTTCAGTCGTCTGCCGGATTCGGAGAGGGCCGCTGCGCTGCCCACACGATCCTTCCGCTCCCGAATCGAGGCCACGGCGCGCATTCCGACGTCACGCCGCGCATGCGCGAGCTCCGAACGGGACAAAAAGTTGGCCTCCGCCGCCAGAGGCCCAAAAGTTCGTGGCAGGGCGGAGAGAGAGCAGTGAGTCCGTGAGAGTTCTGCGCGCGTTGTTCTATTCCACATTCTATTCCACACTGGATACTCTACAGCACTCGTGCGAGATGGGGGAGAGCGTGTCCGGCAGTGCCCAGAACACGGCCGACTACCTGGCTCAGCTGCTTAAGGACAAGAAGCAGCTGGCCGCATTCCCGAATGTCTTCCTGCACCTCGAGAGACTCCTGGACGACGGTGAGTACACACATTCCATCACGTGCACGCCATTTTGTTGCCCCCGACCTCCCCCCCCCCTCCGGCCCTGAGGCCGACATCTTGGCCCCGACGCCGAAAAGCAGTGTTGTGAAGCAAAAATTTCAAGCTCTGTAACATGAGAAGGAAGATAATTATTAAACCCCCGTATTGTTAAATTTATCGTCTGGGTATTTTATAAACATGTTTTGCAATGTTAATTAATGATTTTTAATGAGGGGCCGACTTTTGGCCCGAATATCACACGGTGTCAAACGAATTGAAACTCGCTTTCATAAATAGTTACTCAATTCTCGTACATTTCAAAGAATCGTCTGCGTATACTTAACTCTCATGACAGTTTGTAAACACGTTTCGGAAATCTTATTTTTTTTAACGTCGACATTTTGGCCCTGATAGAATGGAGTTGTCGGACAAAATTATTACTCGGTGTCCAGAAAACGGATTAATTATAGAAATTCCCTTATTTTTCATGATATTTTGCAGACATGTCTAGTTATAGTTATTTTGCTTAACACGGGGCCGACATTTTGGCCTCGATATCGAATGTTTCTTCAAAGCAATGGTGTCAAAATTGAAAGATTTTAACAAACTAAATGCAACGATTCAATTCCCACATTTTCCAATTTATCATCTGCGTATACGAACTCGCGTGATATTTTGTAAACACGTTTCGGCGATTTGTTTTAAAAACAAGGCCGAAATTTTGGCCCTGTTATTGAATACCTCAAAGCAAAAATGTCGACTTTGTCACATGAAAACAATCTAATGAATGGATCGCCATATTTTTCAATTTATCGTCTGCTTATACTTTATTCTGATATTTAGTTAACATGTTTTGTAATTTGAGTTACTGGTTTTTAATTGTCTATCAATTTGGCAAGTGGAGGGTGCTTCGTTACAGCGCCACCTGCCAAAACAACAATTCAAAACAAATATGCAACTTTTTAATATTAACAATAAAATAATTCAGTTCAAAATTTACTCAGATCGAGTAGTTTCTCAACAACTTGGTTCTTTTTATGTTCCTTCTAGCTTTCATTGGTTGTATTATAGTTTTATTTATCACAAATTGTTATTTCTTCATACATTCTTTCTTTTTTTGAAAAGTTTTGGAATTTTTTTCTCGAACCATGATTCATAAATATGAATTTTTGGGATATTTCCTAGAGTATTAATTCCCAGGAATTTTACTTCACTACGTGGATGTCATTTATGTTAACCCCTGCAGCTTTATTATATACAAACAAACAGAACAAATAATAATTATCAAATAAGAGGGGGGGGGAAGCATGTTTTCAAGCATAATCTACACAAATTCAAAAAGAAAAGTTTCACCTTATGATCTTGTAAACAAGTAAGCAGAAATAGCATTGGAATTCAAAATATAAAATGTACAAACTCCTTAGAAAAAGTAAATTAGTAGCAAATTCTGTTTCATGAAATATATTTTGCAGAAAATGTAACATCTTCTGCAAGAAATTGAAAAATGCAATCATATTATATTTAAAAGTATCCAACTATTTACTGCTAAATCAGCTTCAGAAAAGAATAAATAATATTTTTATCACTTGAAATTATTCATTCAGTGCTCGCATTCATATTATGAAATATAATGGCTCCTTAAACTTAAATCTATGGAAATTAAAAGCCAAAGTTTTAACGAGCAAACAGATGCACATAAATGGAAACCTGGCACCTGTCGAAAATGAATTGAGCAAAATATAATGGATTGCATCTGTAATACATATGTAATCCTTTATAAACATTAATTATTCATGTAAATTATGTGTTATGAAGAAAGTTTGTCTAAATCTGCTCTTTGGCAATGTAATACAGGGTGTCCACTCCTATCGTGGCCCAATAGAGGTAATTTCTAAACCGTTAGAGATAAGCATATAGTTCCTTTTGGAAAAAAATCTTTAAATTATGAAAAGAATTTGGGCTACGAAATGTTTTTCAAAAAAATCAAATTTTGAAAAAGTTACGAAATTTTAATTTTTATACAGCTCCCCAGTCGTATCAATCACATTTAGTAAAACATTCTTGACACTAACATTTAAAACTAAAAAAAAATCACTCTTCTACGACAAAAATTGACAGAGTTATGACGTTTTGAAAAATCAAGATTTTGAAGGATTTCGCATACGGCCCCTTAAGCGATCTCTGGATGAGGTCATGAAATCCATCAAAATCTTGATTTTCCAAAACGTCATAACTCGATCAATTTTTGTGGTAGAAGAGTGATTTTTTTTTTAGTTTTAAACCTTACAGTGTCAAGAAGGTTTTACTAAGTATGATTGATACGACTGGGGAGCTGTATAAAAATTAAAATTTTGTAACTCTATGAAAATTTGATTTTTTTTTTGAAAAACATGTCGTAGCCCAAATTCCTTTCGTAATTTAGAGATTTTTTCCAAAATGGACTATTTGCTTATCTCTAACGGTTTAGAAATGAGCTATTGGCCCACGATAGGAGTGGACACCCTGCATATTACATAATGAGAAATGTTATATTGATTTGAAAAAACATAATTTTGCAAGCTTTTAATTTCAAAAAAATAATTTTCTATGTCAACAACTTTGCATAAACAAAATTTTAAATTTTTTAATATGTGCATAACATAAATGTAAACATTTGAAGAAATTTTTTTCTTTTTTTTTTGTCATTTTTTGAAAAAAATGACAAATTTTGAAAAAACAATTTAAAAAAAACTCATGGTTTTTTAAAAAAACAGATTGGTTTAAACCATGGTGCAAACCAACGTGGTTTAAACCAATCAACCCTGCTTTAAGCTCCAAAAATATTAGGCTTCCACTGTGATAAAATTTTCTGTAACCTTGACCCAAACATTAACTCGTTTCATAAAGCAATAAAGCTCATCCGCCATTTTGGACCACTTTTTTGAGGGGATCCTAGCTCCTCCAGATTTGGATCTTAGAAGTTAAAAATTTGCACAGGTTAGTTTCACAGGCATGTCTACACCTCTGTAAAATTTGATCCAAATCGGAGATAGTCGGGTGGGGACCACTAGTTCACTTGACTTGGAATTACTCACATATATATTTACAAAAATTATTTATTTACAAGACTTTCAGTATTAAAACCAGGGTCGGGTTTTTTTACATCAAAAACCAGTTTTTGGCATGACATGTCGAAAACTTCAAAAACCTGTCTAAAAGTGGTTGAGATTTTTTATAAACATGTAAGGTTTCTCATCCTGAAAAATATTAAATATTTATGCATCTTATCAATCAAGTTTAATAAAAATTAAAATAATAAATTTAATGAAAATTAATTTGAATTTTAAATTAACTTTTTATGCCGTGAAAAAAGTTAAATATTAAAACTTAAAATCCAGTTTTTAAAGAAGTTTTGTTTAAATGTTTAAAAACTATCAATTAGTTATCTTATCAGTCAAGTTTAATAAAAATTAATTTAATAAAATTAATTCTCATTCTTTTAAATTAACTTGTTATGCCATGAAAAAAGTTAAAAATATTAAGTTAAATCCAGTTTTTAAAGTAGTTTTGTTTAAATGCTTTAATAACTATTAAATAGCTATTTTATCAATCTAAAAATCTTTACATCAGAATTTAAAGTGATTTTTTTTTCTTTTGAGTAAAAGCAAAACTAAATTAGAACTCAGTGTGCAAATCTGCTAAATATTTTTGATCAAGCTCTTTTATTTATTTATTTGTTAGTTAAAATTTATTAGTTCAAATTAAAATTAAAAAAAATCACTTGTAAAAATTTATTAAGTATACCCAAGTTAATTAATGTACCCATTTCATTTTTAAAATAAAAAGAAAACCTGTTACAATTTCTCGAAGCAATAAAGCCAGATGTTTGATTTTTTAAAATGCTAGTTTCCATTATCTACTCCCGAGCCCTTCAATTATGATTAGGATTGCTTATTACACTGTATTTTAATAACCTAAAACTCCAAAAGTTAACTTCAGTGTCTGAAATAAGAAATTGTCAACTTCATTTGAAAATGTATTTTGATTATCAATATCAAATTTAAACATGTTTTGGACAGAAATTTAGGTTTTTGACAATTATGTCAAAAACAATGTCAAAAAGTGGTTTTTGACATGATTGTAAAACCTCCGGGGATAAACGGGATAAAATCTCAGACTGTCAAAAACTTGCCAACCCTGATTAAAACGCATCTTGACGTGGCAAAGGCAGTGATCATAACTAATGACTGGTCCATAAGTCTCGCTATTTTAGTACTGATCTGAATGGACACATATATATAAACAAGTAAATTAGGCAGCAAAGTGGACTGCTGAGTGCTCTTAATTGCAACCAGAAACAAAAATTTTTAGTGTAAATAAGGGAATCTTTTTAAGACTATGAGACCCCTTTTTTGGAGAAAACGATGATTATACTGGAAAATACTCGGATGTTTTTGGTGTACTTAGTAAATGACTATTTTGAAGTTCAAGCTGAATACCTGCTCTTAAATGCGAAGCAAAACTTGGTGTCGTATTATCCATTTGGTATTCATTTTATCGGTGGTTCAAAATTGCAAATGACGGTTCCAAGTACACAATAGCAAAAAAATTTAGGATTGCTATAAAAATTCATAGTAAAACCATCGACGAAAAAAAAAAGTAATTGAAGGAAGGTACTTCCTATTTATTACCACAGCTCTCAAAAATTCAGAATAATTGCAGTCTTGAATTTATTTCTTATTCAGAAATGCAACTGAACTAAATTATTGTCAACTTTTTTGAGATGCAAATAAGGTCCGCCCTTTAATTCATTGCAGGGTTGCTACAAGGTACTTAAATGCTACTTTTTTTGACTCTAGGCGACTTTGGAGACTTTTTGAGCACAAAACAAGCTAAAAAGCAACTTATTTTCACTGGAGCTACTTTTTTGGAGACTTCTTTTTTTTCCAAAGCAAGTTTTCTTTCGAAAATCTTTAGTTTTTTTCGCTGTATTTGATTTTATTTATTAATTTGAAACCCATTATTTTTTATTCTTATTTTTTTGTCAAATAAAGAACATTCCTTTGCCTTTATTATGGACATATCCACTATTATTTTTCTAATTAGCAATCTTGGTGGGGCTTAGATTTTGGAATAACTTCTTTGTTACTTCAGCTTTTGGGTATAAAGTGATTTGCTTAATAGCTATAGCTACTGAGGAGGGGGCAGGGTGGATCTATTTATTTGATACATATTGGGAAAAAATCGGCTCAAAGTTTAGTAGATTCAAGGAACTGACTTATTTAAGACTAATAAACAGCTGATTAGGTAAAAATTTATTTTTAGGTACTCTTACAGACATCAAGCACGAGCTTCGCCCAAAATTCTACACTGTTAGAGATTTCAATAATTGTGCACATCTTGTAATTTCAATTATTTTAGAATTTGTCAGCTATTTTAACATAAGCAAACTGAAGCATATTATATCCATACTTCTTTTTTTTTTCAACCTTGACTTTTATTTTTTACCGATTGTAATTACTTTTTTGGTGAGATTGATTAAAGATTTCAATATTTTAAAGAGCATATTTATGTGCAATTTTCAAGTTTGTGTGATCTTCTACATTGCGAAAAATTGAGAATCCTTTTGCATAATTTTTGGGAGTTTTTTTTTTTTTTTTTAAGTATGCATGAAGGCTTTGCTGAAAGAAAAGTACATGTATTCTCATTTTTATTGAAACTTTTATTTAAAAATTTAAAAAAACCCTGCAGTCATTTTAAGCATGATTATTCACTTGCCACAAAAAGTACTGAATCGTTAATTTTGTTTCAATGTTGTCAAGTTTTGTAATATTTACATTATATTTCTGATTTTTTTCAAGGAATTAAATACTAGTTAACATTGTGATTAAGAGCTCTATTTCTCCACTTCAGACTTCCATCACAAGTCCTCCCTCACATCATCTCATGTTGTAGAACCAATATGCGGAGTTATGGCCGAATTGAAGGGGTGGGTTTTTAGGGTTCATACCCCTTCCAAAGTTTTTCAAAACTATTAAAAAAGTGCTTTTTATAGTTTCTCACTGAAAAAATTATTGTTGTTTTGTTTTAATTTTTTCTTTGAAACTGCGCGATTAAAAAATGAAATTATCATTATTGAATAATTGTACAAATTTATTGTTTTTTCTGCAGTAATTATTTTTATTGTAGTTATTGCAAACATACCTTAACAGTACACCTTTTCCTGCAAATTTTTAATACCACTAAAACAGGGGTGGCCAACCTTTTTAGCGAGAGTGCCACTATGAGGAGAGAAAAAGCTAAGCATGCCACATTGCCTTTTTCCATCGAACTGAAAATTTTTAAAAAGTTGAAAATAGATTTTAGGTTGGTTGACTATAATTCTTACTCTAGTGAGATTACGAGAAACATTTTTCTCGTAAATCTAAGCAATTGAAATCTAAATGATAATAAAGATAAAACAAGTCCGAACTTAAGAGTTCTCGTTAATAAACACTTTTATAAGTTCTGTCAGTTGGCTTATGCTTAAAAAATAAACAAATAACATCAAACATTCCATTCTAAAAACTAAACAGTCTGTATTTAATGTGGTTTATGAAACTGTATCTTTTTTACCAAGTCTTTAATTTTAGGACTAATTCCTGAGAATCCTAAGAAGTTTAAGCGTTTTAAGTGCTATCAATTAATATTCAACGGTATTTAGATTTTTCTGCATTCATAACAAAAAATATTTATTTAGAAGCGTATTTTGAACCAAATCTACAACAGCAGCAGGCGGTAAAAATTTTGTTGGTACAAATTTCCGAATTTCTACATAACGTGGATGACTTTTTGTTGAAGTAAGCATTTATATTTGATTGCCAATGAAAAAGGTCAGTAATTCTAATTCGGATTTCGGAAGGGTAATAAATAGTGCCTTGCAGAGAAATAGACAAAGAACTTGAAAATATCAGCATTTTTTTATGATCCTGAAAATCATCAAACCTAACACTGAATGTATACTTAAAATAGGTGTAAAATTTCCTCCATATATCATTGGAAAATTATTAAATTTGGGTTGATACTTTCAGTATCAAATTTAATGTTTTATTCTTTTTTCTCCAAAGTAGAGAGAAAGAAACTGAAGTTTCATCATAAAAGAAAGACGGCCATAAACCAGTATAGGTTTCATAAACCTATACTGGTTTATGAAACTTTTTTTGTACTATTTTTTTAAATAACCTAAACACCGGATAATAAGAGATGACATATCTCAATTCATTTGCTATTCTTCATTCCTAAGTAGCAAGTCCTCATTGCTTTCCTTCCAGAAATTTTAAACACACACTTCCTAATATTCTAAAATCTTATGACTATTTTTCCTTTGGACAGCTCTTGCACATTTCAATGAAGGAGTAACTTGCCATGCTCTCCTCTCTCTCCTGGAAAAAGCTCACAAAACATTCAGAGCTTTCATTCGTAGTTTGTTAATACAGTGAACTCTACATTGTCACCAGCAGAGAAAAAATCTCATTCTTTGGCAAGGAGTTGGGGATAAATAATTCGATGGATACTTTTGAAGTTTTTTTCCCAAATTGTTTTCAAGTAATGTAACAAAAACAATTCAATTACCTTCATTTGTGTAACCAACCGAATTTTGTCGAATCTGGTTTCTTAGTTGTACTTGCAGAGTTAATTTTTTTTTTAATTTCATCACCCGTGGCTGAAATTATTGCAGATCAAGAATTCATTCTGCAGCATCGAAAGCTTCATTCGTGTCAAGCACAAGTATGCTTTACAAAGCATTGCCTGTGCTTTCGTTAAATGTTCAAAGCTAACGCTAAGTACTTCGCAAATTTAGTTTTGACAATTTGTAAGGCAGCCTCCTGACAAGTAATCGTCATAATATTATTATATTTATCAGTTCAAGGGTTTTAGTTTTTAGCAGGGTTGGCAAGTTTTTGACAGTCGGAGGTTTTATCCGGTTTTAACCGTGGTTTTTACCGTCATGTCAAAAACCCCTTTTTGACATGGTTTTTGACATAATTGTCAAAAACCTAAATTTCTGTCCAGAACATGTTTAAATTTGATATTGATAATCAAAATACATTTTCAAATGAATTTGACAATTTCTGATTTCAGACACTGAAGTAAACTTTTGGAGTTTTAGGTTATTAAAATAAAGTGTAATAAGCAATCCTAATCATAATTGAAGGGATCGGGAGTAAATAATGGTAACTAGCATTTTAAAAATCAAACATATGGCTTTTGAATATGGCTTTATTGCTTCGAGGAATTACTGTAACAGATTTTTTTTATTTTAAAAATGAAGTGGGTACATTAATTAAGTGCTGTGTGTCTTGGGTATACTTAATAAATTTTTACAAGTGATTTTTTTTAATTTTAATTTGAAATAATAAATTTCAACTAATAAATAAAACAGTTTGATCAAAAATATTTAGCAGATTTGTACACTGAGTACTAATTAATTCAGTTTTGCTTTTACTCAAAACAAAAAAAAATCACTTTAACCCTTTCACTGCCATTTTTTTCTGAGAAAAAAATAAAATAAGTACTTAAATACATATCAGTTATATTGCAAATATTGTTAAAATTCTGAAAAAGGAAAAAAATTACACTGAATATTGTCAGTGATATCAAGGAATACCAGCGGGACATGCATTCACAATAATACACAGCATATTTAGCTCATAGTGTCATTTGAAACTGCGGGACATATATGTCCCTTTGGTAGCGAAAGGGTTAAAGTGATGATGTAAAGATTTTTAGATTGATAAAATAGCTAACTAATAGTTATTAAAACATTTAAACAAAACTACTTTAAAAACTGGATTTATCTTTTAATACTTTTAACTTTTTTCATGGCATAAGTTAATTTAAAAGAATGAGAATTAATTTTCATTTAATTTATTAATTTAATTTTTATTAAACTTGACTAATGAGATAACTGATTGATAGTTTTTAAACATTTAAACAAAACTTCATTGAAAACTGGATGTAAGTTTTAATATTTGTAACTTTTTTCACGGCATAATAAGTTAATTTAAAAGAATGAGAATTAATTTTCATTAAATTTATTAATTTAATTTTTATTAAACTTGATTGATAAGATAACTAATTGATAGTTATTAAAACATTTAAACAAAACTACTCTAAAATTTGGATTTAAGTGTTAATATTTAACTTTTTTTCATTCCATAACAAGTTAATTTAAAAGAATATGAATTAATTTTCATTAAATTTATTAATTTAATTTTCATTAAACTTGATTGATAAGATAACTAATTGATAGTTATGTAAACATTTAAACAAAACTACTTTAAAAGCTGGATTTAAGTTTTAATATTTAACTTTTTTCACGGCAAAACTAGTTTAAAAGAATGAGAAATAATTTTCATTAAATTTATTAATTTAATGTTCATTAAACTTGATTGATAAGATGCATAAATTTTATTTGATATTTTTCAGGATGAGAAACCTTATACGTTTATATACATTATAAAAAATCTCAATAACCACTGTATTTGAGTTTTTGACAGGTTTTCGACGTGTCATGTCAAAAACTGGTTTTTGACGTCAAAAACCCAACCCTGGTTTTTAGCAATATTTTTACGATCGTCATTTTTCCCTCAACTTTGGATTTTTTTCAAAAAGTCTTCGCGTGCCACTGTTATTGCTCTGCCGTGCCACATTGTGGCACGCGTGCCGCAGGTTGGCAACCCCTGCACTAAAAGAACTCCAAAATTCTTCAAATTTGAAAGAACTAAACTCTATTTTTAACACATCTTGTCAGTGTCCCTCGTGAAATGGAAATTTTAAAAGTACTCCTTCGAATGTGTGTATATGAGTAAGTCTAGATTTTTTTTTCTTCATTAAAATTATGTCTTCTTTTTCCATTTTTCACGTTAATACCCTTTTAACCTCCACTGTAACAAAAATCAACAGAATATAGAACATGAAATCAAATGAAGGGCCAGGGGAAAACAAGATGAAAGTGTCCAAAAAGCGATTTTGAGAAAAACTAAGAACAAAGAGTTTGATTTCTCGTAACTCCTTGTGTAGTTGATAGTTTTCATGCACCTTTCGGTTGATTCTCATCCTTTTTCCCCCCTTGTTGTTCTACCAGATAATAGTACTCCTTCATAGCCCCTAGATAGTGCTAATATCTCAAAATTGACGAAAAAGTGACTTTCATCTTTTTTGCCCCTGGCCCTTCAAATTCTATTGACTTTGTATATTTCGTGAGAAATAGGTTTGGTAAAACCCTCCCCGAAATTAAGTTCTGGTTACGGTCCTGTGTGGAGCATTACGTTATAGTCATCCAGATTGCGAATCATATAAGAACCTAGAGTGCTGATATCAGTTTGACGCCAGAGTGAAATAAAAAAGTAGCTAGGTTGGGGAAGAAAATTGAAAAATGTTGAAACAAAAGAAAGTGAGCAAAAACAAAAAAAAAGAAAGCTGAACTGAAAAAGTAGTCAAAAAATCGGAGGAAAAAATCAAATTAGTATCAACTTTCTGGCAAAAGTACAAAAGACCACGTAATTTCTTACAGGGTTGGCAAAAACCCGGGTTTTTCTACAAAAACCCAACCCACGCGGGTTTTTCTGGGTTTTTGTATGTTAAATTTTATTTCTTATGCTGGCATTGATATATAATGTATGCATTCCTTCAAATAAAAATATATTAAGTTAAAGTTCTGAATTGCATTTACTCAATGTCAATCAATTAATAATTAATATTATTAACAATATCAATTAATATCATCAACCGAATTGTAATATTTAATGTGTAGATTTAAGAAGCTTTGGACAATAGTTTCAGCTATGAACTTTTATCACTTGTCTTTTATAAAATAGAAGAACTGTTGCAAACAAATTCAGGAATATTTAGGGGGCGAAAGTTTCAAAAACTTAAATTTATACCATAAAAAAATTAAAACCATTTGCAGTTTATTAATAGAAATAATAATCTTTTCTCATTAAGTAGCCTGCTTCAATATCTAGTCATGTCATTTGCATGTTTTTATAAGGCATATCTCAATGATAGACGGTGTGTTTCTGAGATAAGGGTTGAAGAGTCTCCCCCCCTCCCCTTTTTATTTTCAAAACCAAAACTGATTAATTTCAGATGGGGCTGAAAATTATGATGGGACGTTTAATTGATTTTTTTTTTTTTTTTGAAATAATCTGAAGAAAAAACTGGGTTAACATTAGAACTTGGCAAGAATTATAAATTTATTAATAAATGCTTATCATAATATTTTAGTAGTAGTAATAAACTGCGTGGGGACGCATTTTCTTTGTTTTTTTTAAATCAAAGAAAAGGTTTAGTTCTTAGTCAGTGGTATGGTACCTCTATAATATAGCACTTGAAAATCATCTACTTATATTAAAAACTGAGTACCTTTCTATCTTTCTATGTCACGCTTTTTTCTCCTGAACGACAATGAACTGAAAGTCGAACCAGGTACCGATAGATAGGTAATTTTTCAGGCTTCATTAGTTTCAATCTATATAATTATACGATTTTAATTAGTGAAGATATCAATAAGTAATCAAGTTTAAAGCGATTAAGCCTAATAAATGATTAAATATGAAATCCGTTGTTGAAACGTGGTTGCTATGAAACAGTGATAGCAATGAAAGTGAGAATTTTGAATAAAGGCTTAACTAAATCAAACTCATAAGCGGGCCACTTACATAGTATTTTTATCGCTAGCTACTTGTAATATTTTGAAACATTCATTTGTTGAAAAGCCATCTACTTATATCAAAAACTGAGTATCTATGTCTGCTTTTTTCCTTTGAGCGAGCTGAACTTACTGAAACTTTCCTCACCATCTTGGAGGCGCGAAGCATCTCAATAATTCGAATGATTTTTTAATATAGGAAAAAAGTAAAGGCGTGAAGCGCCTGTTAGTGAGCCGCCTTGGCGGGGAGTAGTTTTTTGAAATTTTCCTCACTACTTTCAGGGCACGAAGTGCCCGTGCAACGCCGGGCCACGTGCGTGGTATGTCTTGAAATCGAATGAACATTAAATTATATCAAATAATATAACTTCAGAATGAGGTAAAAGTTAGAGATGGGGGACGTTATGCATCAACATGCCGCAGGAAGCTAATCTAGCTGCCCTGGCAGCTAGTCATATACTAAATGCAGTAGGGTTAGAAGAAATGAAGAGCAAAACTTTATTTTTCTTGCTCCAGAATAAAAGCAAAAATTGCAGTATTTTATCATTATTTGACTTGTGTTGAATCAAAATTATAATAAAACATTAATTAAGCAATTTTTCCCCATCTACAAGGAGTTAATGGTGCATTTTCAATTTGTTTTAAAATTTGAAATTTGCTATCAAAAAACAAATAATTGTAATAATAAGTATTTTGCCCTAGTATCATAGCTAGGAAAATTTTCTGGACGATGACTTGAAAATTGAAGAAATAATTATTTTACAAAATAAATAATTACTCTAAGAAAAATTATCTTAAATAAACCTGATTTCTTACTTATTTTTTATGTATAATTTAGATGAGATATTATTATTGACTATATTTGTTGATAACTTAGAAATTAACAAACCCGCCCAGAAAAACCCGGGCGGGTTTTTCTGGGCTGGGCCCACCTTTGCCAACCCTGATTTCTTACACTAATAATGTTGCTTTACTGCATCCTCGTAACAGCTACTGGCAGTATTTTATTTAAAATTTACTTTATTTATATTGATATTTCATTGTATTCTCATCAAAATAGTTGAATAGAATTAACTGTAGTTATGGGGGAGGGGAGCACTCTTTTTTAATATAAGTTTTGGCATTTTTTTTTTTTTTTGTAAATGCAGATGGAGACTTTTTACAAATGTTAAATTTTCAGCTGTACTATTTATTTCTTCATTTATCTGATCATGAATACTGTTTTCTTGAAACTTTTTCAATTTTGGGGACTACTTTTTTTGCAACTTTTTTATATTTTTTTGGCTACTTTTGCTACTTTTGTATGAATTTTTCCTGTGGCAACCCTGCATTGAGGGGGAGGGGGATGTACTAAAAATGGCATATAAAACACTTAAATATCTGCGCAGATACTTTTGAATTTTTAAAGTGGAAAGCTCAAAAAAAAGGGGGGGGGGGCCTCCGCTTCTCTCGAATGACAGACCTACTTAAAAATATTACTTGAAACAAAAGTAATATGTACCATCTGGGTCAATCCATGTGAGATCATACAGACCATGTTGCTCACTATTTTTGATTTTTAAAATTTTTTGCCTGTTAACTGTTATATTGGGAGCCTGAAACAATGGTTTAAGAATTTTTAAACCTTCAGAATTTTTTTTGGCAAGCACTTTTCAGTAGCTGCGGAAGCGACTTTTCATGAAAAGAGTAATTTTTGAAGTTGCTTATAACTTCTTTATTTGTAAATATATCAAAATAATTTAAAAACCACTTGATTGAGCAGAAAATTATCTGAATTACTATACTAGTTATTTTTCTGATAATGATTAACAAATTTGTGCAAAATTGGCTTAAAAATAAGGTTTTTTGTGTGAAATTTTACATTTTTGGCATAAAAATATTATTAGAAAGAATTAAGACTCACTCTTTACTTTTTTCCCCTTGAAAAGATATCTCATCGGACTATTCCCAGAAGTAGTATAAAAGAATTGAAGACTGTCATTTTTTTATATAATTTGTCAAACTTGGCATCTTGGAGAAAAAATGCTAACTTTGAGATTTAATATCTGAAAAGGGACTGAATGAAAATCTACAAGAATTTAACTGGATAACCTTCTTATAGTAGTAAATATGTAGCAAAAGTTTTATGAGTAATGTCGTTCCAGTTTTAGAGATATGGAGCCTCGAAGTTGGCTGAAAAATCGTATTTATTTTAACGCCAAGAAATCATCACATAATGCAAAATGTATTATTCTCATAATATTAGATGAGTTTTTTTTTGTGGTATAAACTAACCCTTTTCCAAAAACATATAATATTTAAATTTACTTTCCATTTCCAAAAAGAAAAAAATTAGATATTATGCTTTTAAAAATGCTTTTTTTTACGTGTTAGTTATAAAAACATGATTCTCCACTTTACAGATGGGTTTTCACGGTCTTTATACATCTAGTGAGCAAAAAAACAATTAGTTTTAATCTAACCGACAACTCTTCATTGATTTTTAAAAGTTTAAAGTACGCACTTCCCGATGCCTTCAGCTTTTGTTCCTTACTACTTCCTCGTTGCTTTCCCCCCTATTTCAAGAAAGTCCGAAGAGACTTGCAGATGTCTCCGAGGTCCAGGGTTCGTAAATATCATGATATTTTCGAAAATATCCGATATTTTGATATATATATTCGATATTTTTAATTTGCGCAAGCTTCATTCTTTAAATAGTAACTACATCCTCAAATCAATGTTATTTATTTCCTTAAAGTATTATTACAGTACAGACTAAAAATTAATGTTTCTTTCAATATTTCTCTACATAAATATACATTAAAATTTACATACAATGAAATGTTACTTTTTTAATTTTTAAGTATGTTACATAAGTTGGTAAGATATAGGAATGTAAAAAGTTTAGATTAAAAATTTTAATATTAAGACCTCTAAATTAATTAAAAACTCACTAAGTGGCAGTCCTTCATATTAGATGGACATGTTCAAAAAATAAATAAAATAAAACTAAATCATTATTTTTGTTCAAAAACATTAAAATAATACTGAAAACTTTTTTTCAATTCAAATTAGTGTTTTGAAAATGATTTGAAATTCTAAGGTCACCTTTAAGGGTTCATTTTTATTTATTTTAATGCTGTTTTTAAATTATAATCATTTCTTCTTCCCTAAGAATTATTTCAAATTTGGAATATAAAATTATGAATTAAAAAAAATACTTTATGTATTCAGGGACCGCGCTAAGGATTTTAAGTTGTTAGCCAGTAAATTAGACAAACTTCAAAAATCTTAGCCAAATTTCGGAAGTTTTAGTCAAAGTATTTTATTTCTTAACACAATACATATATTTCCCCCCCCCCCCTAGTGGAAATTTCTGGGAATTTTCGTTCGGCAATATTTTAGCCAAATCAGAATTTCTTTCGCCGAATTTCCGATTTTATCGCATTTGGCGAGGTGGCGAATGCTTAGCGCGGTCCGTGTGTATTTGTTTTTAATAACTTAATATTTTTATTTCTAGCTAACTTAGATTTTTTCTCTCTTTCATATTATTTATTATTTCATTTTTAGCAATTTTAAATTTAAATTAACATTAAGTGACTTTACTTTAGTATTAGCTGTTTCACTTAGTTTTCTTTTGTTAGCTATTTTAACAAATGTAAAACATCCGTTGTTTAGCACTAGCACACATTGTACTAACATTAGACACATTTCCATATTCTGATTAACTTTTTATTTTTAGCTAGGCATTTTTCATCTCTATTCAAGTTGTTTTGTAACTTTCAATTTTAGTATCAGAAAATAAAAAAGGAATATTATATTATTACATCATACTAAAGACATCATTAATATGATGAAGGCAATTTTTCTATTGAAAATATCGCATTTCAAAAAATAAATATCAAAATATCATGATATTTTCAGAATAAATATCGGATATATATCATTATATATATCGACTGATATATATCAGCTAACCCTGCCGAGGTCGCACGAAAAAATTTTAGACAGTAGCTAAATTTCAGTCTCTGCAATCCAATTGGTAATTTTGATTTCATGGCACTTCCCTGAATTTTTAGTTGTGTAATGTTATTAACTTTTGATATCATGATTACTTTTTGTCATGGTTGATAAAAATCACTATTTTTTTTTAAAAATAAAGGGATTTATTTCATTTAAAGCATTTTTTTATTTTTTTTTAAAAATAGCTATTTTATATATATATTTTTCTTTTTTAAAAGTTTATTTGATATTAACAGATTGCACTGTTCAAGTTCAATATCTAAATCCAAATTTTTTAATACATGTAATTAAAAATAAAGAGTATCATAAATAAGTAGAAAATAATTCCTTACTATGTAAGGATTTTTCCTAGTTTTAATTATCTATATCAGTGGTTCTCAACCTTTTTACAGCTACCGCCCCCTTTAGGGTTGAAAATAGGGAAGTTTTCGATTTTTCAATTTTATTTTTATATGATAGAGCAACATACATGAACATCAACGACGAAAAAATTTTTGCGCTGCGACAAGTAGTTTTTTTTTAAATAATTTTTTTATTTCAAGCGGCTATGACGTCACTGGGCAGTCGTTGGCGCTTTTGAACTTTCCACTAAGGCGAAGAAAGAGCGAGAAGCTTAGATGCGAGGAGCTCGAGAAACCGGTTTCTCCGGCTTCCGCACTGTTGTTCGCTCTGCACTGCCGTAATTTTTTTTTCTCGCCAAGTGATGCGTTCTAAAAATTTGACTACGGATTTCGCCAAAAAATATCAAAACAATCACCCCTAGCAGGGTATTGGATTGCTCTTTGATAAATCCAGTTTTAAATAGTGAATTAGTAGACTTTAAGGTATTGATTACGGAAGGAGAAAATCCCGCAATGAAAGGATAATGTAGCAAAAATTTAATTTTTATGGATGAAAGGCTGAAAGTTACTGCCATCTGACGTCACGGGTTTCGGTTTCAAGGCGCGCTTTTTTTTGCGCTTGGGTTTTTAAAAAAATCATTAAGAATCAACCTTTGTGTTTTAAAATTCGGCAATGGTGAATTTTTGTGTTTTGTAAGCCTCTTAACAATATCTAGTAGTTAAAAAAGGGATATTCAATAGGTCACAACTACTCTATTGTTTCAACGCCCTCTTTGAAAACGGGCGTAAAGCTGGAGGGGGGGGGGGTGAGGTAAAGCAATTTGCTGAACCGGGTTTAACTCTATAATTTACCCAAACAGATTGTTGCAAAATGACTATCGAGCAGAAAAACTTATGCTTAATGTTTTTTTTTTCCTTTATGTAATACTAGCTGATGTGCCCGGCGTCGCACATGTTTAAATGCAACATGCCAAACCCAAGAAAATAAATATGACTCTCAATTAAGCTCACAGGAATTAATGGAATAGAATCCTATTTCTCAAAGGTATTTTTTGTGACCATGTGGTAGATTAACTGGGTGTGAAAGAGAATGTGAAATCAAACTTAAATGCGTTATTTATTTTACCCGTGTGATTTTCCAAAAAGTTACTTTCTGTTTTCTAACTGTTGCCAAAATAAATTCAAGTTTTATTTACCCCGTTGGCGATTATTGGCATAGATGAATATAAAAATCCTACGAAAGCAATAAAATTCATACTTATTCCAGAAGAGCCTTGGTTCAAAATTTTCATAATGATTACTATTAATATTGTTGCGAGGCAACCAAATTTTGCAACAATGGGTTGAAAATTTAATCATTTTATGGGGAAATTACATGAAATTTACTATTTTCCATAATAACTTTTTTAAACCAAGCTTTTTAGAAATAAATTATAGCTTATCCTGCTCCCTGTTACTGTAGCTATTTACGGTGAAAAAATTGTTAAAATCAGTCCAGTAGTTCGGAAGATTACCCCGGACATACATACAAAAAGTTGTCATTTATGTATATAGATTTAAAAAAAAAAAAACAAGCACTTTTTTCCCTCTCTGAAAAGTTGTGTCAGAGTGATAAAAAGCTGTGTCAGGTAATCAAGTGCCTAGAATGGGACCATTAAATGAGTGAACCATTTTTAAGGTAAATGAGAACACGGTTTGAAATAAAAATGCTTCATTTTCGACGTTTTTATTTGAAAACAAATATATTTTGAAAAATATACTACGTTCAAAGTAGTTCTTTGATCATTCAGATTCCAAACATTGTGCAAAGTGGTGTTCTTATTTACTTGCAACTTTACAATTTACTCATTGACTATTTATTACGTACGGATATAGGATTTTACTGTGGAAGGACAATAAGAACCTTCTCAACTTCTCATTTTCCCAGACATAGACTTCAAACTAGGACTCATACCTGTCACCCTTTAAGGTTATAAATCAAGTTTTAATTTAACAAAAAAATTAACAGAAATAATTTGAATTTACAAATTACAAGATAAGTTAATTTCAAAGAAATTCTTTTTGAGTAATTTATGGCTGTGAAGGTTAGATAAGATAACAAGAGTTATAAGTATACCTTTGGTGACATCAGAGCAAATATGGCGGTTAGATATTGGGGATATCCCCTGAAATTAGTTTTGTAAACAAAGTCTTAAAAATGCAGTTTCTTTAATCTTGGGTTTCGTGGTGTTGAGACTTAGGTTCAGATTCCACACCAGATGAAACATATGAAATTGACGCAGTTAAAAGTTGTCGACACAGTAAAAAGTTGACATGCAAAACTAGAAATACTTTCTAAGTCACTATCTCTTCAGTGATTCCCGCCATTCTGCTGGTGATGGATTATTTACGATCGATCGCCTCAGAAAAGTAGGTTGGTGGAAATGGAGATGCTTTAATAGAAAAATTAACGATCATTGGCAAGAGATTTTTATCTATGTCATTCACCCAATTCCTTGTTATTTCTTCTTGGTCACTTGTAAGTCCATGACCCATGTATTTTGGATGTAACATGTATGATGTAATGTGAGCTGGGGTGATGCAGCCATCAAATCTTTTCTGTAGAGACTTGCTATGAATTTTAAGCTCTTCTGTTTTCATTTTCAAAAATTCATTAATTACTTCCGTAATCTTTGAGGAATTTCTTTGCAGCACCTCTAATAAAATACTGATTGGTTTCAGGAGTAATTAAATGTTTTACTTCTTTATATACACCAATGTTAATTATATTCCTTATGTTTATCAATTTCGTCTTTGTGTTCATCTATGATTTTCAAGAAAATACCTTTATTTTGCCTATATGTTTCTAAGCATTTAATATGACCAAGGAGACAGAATACTCTTTAAATTCTTTTTAAAAATATGTATTAAAGAAAAACTTTTTTTCTATTTGTCTACTCTATAATGTAATTACATTCAATAAGTTATTCACTCTGTTAAATTTTATTTCTTTCAACTAAAATTAGTTAAAAATCAATGTTAACTGCCATTCTATTTTTTTTCTGTACATGATACCATCATTCTATTTTGGGAAATATAGGTAATGCAAGAGAGATACTAATTGTACATCATAACATTTTTATACATTAAACGTATGGAAAAATGTTTTTTTTTAAATTTTTTTCATTTTGTTCATTTCTTCCATTTCTTCCGGTGTCCCAGACTTTCTGCAAAAAGTGGACGAAATGACAACCCAGGCTCCTGTAGGGGGGCAGTTGTAAACACACCTGGGGCACAAGTAAACACGGATACATAGATGGAAATAAAATACACCTAAGCATATTTTTAAGTGTTTGTTAATGTCTAATAAGCAGTATATGCTTATTAAACATTAACAAACACTTACACTGAAAATATCAAGGTATTTATTCAAGGTGATTGACTCAGTTCAACAAACATTGTAGCCTTCAAGTTTTACAGAAAAAGAAACAGAAGATGCTGCTCGACATGTGCCACCCAAAACTAAAGGTGGTGGTAATTTTAGCAGAATATCATCAGTGTTTACCATCAATGTATCATCTGTTTTTGGAAACATAAGTTTCATTCATGGTAAATTTTGGTTTTTTTGATAGTGAATTCTACTTGGACAGTCACTCGCAGCTAAATTTTCTGGTGCAAGGTTGACTTCAGCACAAATTTCTTGATAGTTGTGGTCTTCAAAACTAATGTCGGAGTCATTAATGTGCGTCTCCTACTGCAACTCTTAACTGTTTCTTTTTCAACAGTTCAGCAAGCTTAACTTGCTTTTCTTTGCAACTCTTTCAGATTTTAATTAAATATTGAGTATTAGTGATGCAACGAATATTCGGCCTATTCGGCCCCTCCGCCGAATATTCGGCTTCGGCCGAATACCTATTTAACTATTCGGCCTTGGCCGAATACCGTGCAAAAAAATTATTTAATTTTCGCAATTTTAAAGTTTCAAACATTTTTAATTATTATTATCATGTTTAATGGGCATTTTAAGTGCAATCTTGTTATACTATGATACTTAGTCATTTTTGAGGGTATTCACTAATTTTATTGTCAACTTAAACTGGGTGTACAACAAACCTTGACCATCTTAATACATAAAATAATCTACAAAATCATAGAATAAAGCAGAAAAACAAAATACTTTTTCTATCTTATTACAAGGGTTGGTATACTTATTTTATGAAATTAATTATTGTACATAAAAGATTTAAATTTATAAAATTTAAGCATAAATCATACATGAAACAATGGTCAGTTCTTTCTTTATCAAAATAAAATGCGTAAAAAATGAAATAGTATGATATAAATATGCTTCCTTCCCGATCTTTTACAAAAAAAAAAAAAAATTCAATATGAGAATTTAAAATATAAAAATAGCATTGTTAATTCCTATTCATAACATTTCAAAAATATTCTTTGTAATATTTGCAATTGTGAAAATCATAAAGCTAAGTTTTTTCTGTGCAAACAGATTATGATGCAGAAAACATTTTTAGGAGATAGATCTCTTTCTTTTTCTTTTCTTAAAATTTTACCAGATTTGGAAAATAAGTGTTCGTTACATTTGGTAAATGTAGTGAGCACCTCGTTCCGAAATTCACTTTCTGCTCTGTTAAGATAGGTTCGGAAATTTAATTCTCACTACTTAAACCATTTCGATTTTTCAAATTCAGGTTCTAAGAACGATAACAGTAGATTTTTGTCTTGGTGCCTACACGAATAAAATTCTATGAGTTGTCTAAATATATTTTTTTTGTTGGAATACCTTCAAATACTAACATTTCTCACAGAGAAATATGGTTTGTTGCTACTAATTTTGGTAAATGTTAACTCTAAATACAATGAAAAACTGTATGATACATTTCCATGCTGAATTATTTCAGTTTATTTTTTCCTCTTATTTATTTGGAAGAGTTTTATGAAATACTTTTTTAGAAGCTTAAATATAGAGCTTTGGTCTTTGAGAACAATTGGTAAGGAGGTACATTCTTCTTTGGTCTTCATTTTAGTAATTTTTTGGCCGAATATGGCCGAATATTTTTGAAATTTGAACTAATGCTACCATTTTCAAAAAAAAAAACACCAAATTATTTTTTAAAATCTTTAATAATCTATATTGAACTCATAATCATGCAAAAGTGTGCTTTAAATGCAACTTTTGCTTTGATTATTAACAAAAACAAGTTAACTTTTCGGCGGCCGAATAGCCGGATATTCGGTCTCGAGTTTGGCCGAATATTCGGTATTCGGCCAAATCACTATTCGTTGCATCCCTATTGAGTATATTGAAACTTTTAAGTACTCAATATTTCTTTGACTATTCAATGTATAAAAAAATCAACAATTTTTGAAATTGAAATAACTAAATACCATTATGGGGCACAAATGAACTGTTCATATCTGCCCCTACATAATGTGTTGACATGTGCCCCTTATCTCAACCCCTTATCTCATATTTTTAATTAAAAAAAATAGTGTATGAAACCATCCCTTATTAATGCCGCTTTAAGACCAATCAAGTTCAAATCGCAGAAAAAATAGTTTTGGATGAGTTTTTACTCGAAGAACTGGAACGAGAGGTATTGGCACCTTCCAAAACATAAGATCTTTGCTAAATAAAAAACAAAATGGTTTAGATCTTCGAAATTTCAGGCAGGATATAGTACTTGTACTACCATCTACATGAATTTTTTCAGATTTTTCTCTTCATGTTAATTGGGTAAAATATCGTTCGTTTACATGTGCCCCTGTTTACATGTGCCCCCCTCTCCCCTATAGACAAACATGCGAACGCAAGAAATTGTCATACGTTGCTAACTTCTTCAGTCTCTATTAAAATTTCTTTACACAGTTTTCTATCAGCAACATGTATTGATTGTATGGCAGTAGATTGTCACCTATGAAACTGACATTAAACCTGATACATAATCTACCAAGTCGATTCCATCGCAGAGGCCCGTCACTCGCGCATAACTCGATATTTTTTGCCGTGAGCGGCAGTATGGCATTCGGGGTCTCATCGAAGAAAATCCGACGAGCGATCCGAGTCGAGACAGTTTTGCATTTCATCTAGGTCCGACCGGGTCGGCCGAGCCGCGTCTTCTTCATTTTTCCGATAACTCTTTTGCTTTTCTCAAATGTGTGTGATTAATATTAAACAGTAACTGTGCATGTGTGTGACTGACCTGACTAATCCCTTCTCCAGAGATCGGCAAGGTGCGCAACAGCCTCTTCCAGGTGAACGGAGTCAAGAAGGAGCCCCTGGTGCTGCCCGAGCCGGACGGTCCGGCGGTCGCCTGCTCCGAGAAGGTGTACGTCCCGGTCAAGGACCACCCCGACGTAAGTTGGCGCCCCCGATGCACGCTCCGAGGACATCGAGGGGAAGTCTTCTTAAATGTTCAACATTCTCTGTTAACAGCAATCTCTGAAGTGTGCAATGTTTCCTGTTGACATTTTGGGAGCAAAAACTGAAAACTAACATTTCCTGTTAACATGCTCTAGAATGTGCCCATCTTCTGTTCACATGTAGGGAACAGACTTCCTAAATGTGAAACATTTCCTGTTAACATTAAAGGAGCAGGCTCTGAAAGCTTCAATATGTCCCGTTAACATTCTGGGAAACTAAAAACTGTAATAGTTTTAGTTAATGTTTAGGGAACAGACCTTAAAATAGTGCAATATCTCCTGTTGACGAATGTGAAAGTTTTTTTTTTTTTTTTTTTTGTGTCTATGACTTAGCGGAACTAATTAACTCCATGGATCCTTATAACTGCTTTTGCGATTTGTTAGATGTTATCATCATAAAGGTCTACAAGTGACCGCAATACACCAATTCCTCTCAGGTTAGCACTTATTGCTGGACACTTAAAGATATGACTAGGTGTAAGCTGTGTATCTGGGCAATTGTACAACAGTTTCTATACACCCTTCTACCCTTTCCATCAATTTTCATGTCACTGTGATGGCCGGTTCTCATCCTGGTTATAGTTTTTGTTATTGATGGACTCGTATTTATTCCACAAAGCTGGTGTTTCACATGGATTGATTTATCTCTAAGTTTATATTTAACTATCGTTTGCATCTTGGAGATACACTGTTGTTGTTAGTATTAAGGTCTCTGCACTCCTTGGCTAATTTATCAGCATATTCGTTGCCTGCTATTTTGACATGTGCTGGTATCCTCTGAAGCGTACAGGTCTTGTTCAAAGCCTGGATCTCTTGAAGACCTGAGATGATTTCATGGGCGATAGAAGAGTGCCCCTTTGAAATTGCCTGGAGGGCGGCCTTAGAGTCGCAGAAAATCACTAGCTCCTGTGCCTGTTTAGTAGTGGGAAGGGTCCTATACCTATTAAGTGCCTCCAAAATAGCTCGTAGCTCGCATGTGAAGTTGGAGGCTATTTTTCCTGCACAGAATTTGCCTTGGCAAGGGGTATCATGTGGAGCAATAAAAAAACACACCAGAACCTCCATTGGTGATAGTTTTGTCAGAGGAACCATCTGTATATGCATGAACAAAAATGTGAAACACCGTTTACGCGTTTCTCTTTTATACATTTTTATCATTTATAGGTTTCTTTCTATCGGTCCCTGGAGAGACCAAAACATAACTGTTTTTCTATTTGTAAATTTTTTTCTCATGCAGTCCCCTGAAAAACGTATAAAAGGTGCTTCACCGTATGTCCTTTTAACAATTCCCAAGCAGAAACTGAAAACTATGACACTTCTTTTAATCATTTAGGGAACCGGCTAAAATAGTGCAATATTTTCTGTTAACATTTTTGGAACAAAACCTTAAATGTACAATATTTTCTGATTTCGTTTTGAGAACAGACTTCCTAATTATGTTATATTTCCTGCTGACACTGGGAAGAACCAACTGTAAAGCAGTGACTCTTCCTGACGCCACGGTCCCGGTCAAGGACCACATTTCCCTCCACGTGGGTCTGACCGACCGGGTCTCCCTGTTCCTATCGACACCAAAATGACGTCTCCTTGTAAAACAACAGTCAAACTTTGTACCATGACATGAGTAAAAAAAAGAAAACATTTTAAAAAATACAACTATATACATTAAAAATAGTTTAAAACTTGGCAAACGGCTGTTTCGGGGCTATAACATGCTAGCCCCATCATCAGTGAATAATAGTACAAAGAAAAGACAGGTTCACATGCCGAAGACTGTCAAGTGAACAGGGAAATGGAAGACAGTCTACAAGAAACTAATAAATTCAATGAATAAAAGTCACACGTGCTCCGGTGAACTATTCAAACTCGGTTGTTTTTAACCCTTTTTCCAAGCATTAGCCTTCAAGTCTCCAAGATATTAAAGTTTAATTTGTCTGCCACCTCTTCTCCTTTAAACAAACTCGAATCTTCCCAACTTAAACACCAAGTACAGGAACTTGACAGATGGGGGATGATGGCATGTCCTGTCAATGTAAATTTAAATATATTGGACGGACTCTCCGTTCTCTTGAGTTCCGTATCGAAGAACACCAGAATTGTGCCAAGAAACGTTCCATCACTGCACAACAGTGTTGGTCCTGTAATCATAATTTAGTTTTTTGGGAATCTTTATGTCTGGAAAAATTCGAATTCAGCGGTTAATGATTTGTCGAGCACACCCCTTTCCCTGGTATTTGGAAACCTTTCTATCCAATACTGTGAATAGATGTCATTGTTGTTCCTCTGATGTCGTAGCTTACGGTTCCCGCTTCTATGTCTCTTATTTATTCTGGTTAGTTATTATTTCTGGGGCTTGTATCTAATAGCCCCGAAACAGCTGTTTGCCGAGTTTTTAACTCTCTTTAATAAAGGCTCGACCGATGCATCGGCCAGGCCGATGGTTGAAATTTTTTTGCATCGGGCATTGGCCGCCAATGCTAACATGGAAAAAACATCGGGCCATCGCCTCAAAAATATCTGAATGCCGATGCAAGGCCGATGTTTTTTTAAAAGTTTTCTTAAGTGGGAATTTTATGTTCTCTATTTTTTACTTCACATTTAAAAGTATGTTCAGCACGTGACTTGAAATCGGGCAGCAAACGGGACTAACACAGTTCTAGGTTTTGGAATTTTCCGAATCTGGCAGATACTGAAATTTTAACAACATAGCAGACACTTTCCAAGGGATCGCTTTGATGCAAATTTTAAGAATTAGGGCCATGCTCCACATCAGCGCAAAACGCGACCGAAACTGAAGGCGGAAACCGAAAATCCGGGTACTTTCCATAGGAACACCATTGAATCCATTTTACGCTTCTGCCTAATTTTTCTGCTTTACGTCGATGTGGAGCATGGCCCTTACAGTAAAACCTCCGAATAACGGAACCAGAACTTTTGTCCGTTATTGAGAGGTGTTCGCTATTAGGGAGGATTATGCTATTTCAGATTTTACCTATTAGTTTAATGCAGAATTATAATATTGAATATGTACAATTGCAGTGGCAGATCCAGTGGGGGGCACGTGCCCCCCTGTCATATATTCTCGAAGAGCCTAATACCCACACTGAAACAAGAAACACCGATTAAATTATCGGTGCCGATTCAATACGTTTGCTTTGCATTTTAAAAATATTTTTTAACAGTTTTTTGGCAACGGAATCGTAAAGGAAAAAAAAATATATTAACACCGTGACAGACCTATTTGATAACCGGCGAAAAAAATGAGACTGTCGCAATCACTATTAAGCTTTGATTTATTTTTAGTAATGAAGAAATAGTTTCATTTTGAATGGGCTCTTGGCACATTTCCGTTGTGAGAAAAATGTGTCGGTTTCATTTTTTCCTTTTATTTATTGATCTTCGGAACTTTGGAATGTCCCAAACTTATTCCATGGCTCCAGATCGTTTGAAAGTAAAGGCTTTGATGTATTTTTGCTTACCTTGTATTTACACTTAGAAAAGAAAAAGGGAGACGTAACAAGCAGGTTTTTGCGTTCTCATTCCACTTGGCTATTACAGGCATTTAGTATTTTATTCCTTAAACTGAAATCAAAAGGAAAAACTACTCACTTTATACATTTTTATTACGGCTACATTTCTTCAAACGGCTACATTTCTTCAAACGATAAAATATGTTTTGATACTTGTCTGAATAATGTCTGTGCATTCTTCTGAATTTAGACTCATTAAAATGTTGTCATCCAAAGCAGTTCAGCCATAATATTGGTATGTTTTAACCGTTATGGGAAAGTAGATAATTCTTCAGTGATATTTTCTTGAGTTCGAGTTCTTTTTTTATTCACTTGCAAGCACTTGCTGAATGAAATAATGTTGTGTACGTATGTTAACTCAAACCAATAACGTTCCCTTAATGCAAGGTATCCACAAATGACTTTCGAGGGACACCTACCGCCAGAGCCATACTATACCATAATTGTTTCAATGCCATTATTACCGGGAACTGAAAGGTAAGGAAAATACGATAATACATAAGTATATGACAGTTTTTTGTTTTTAACAGTAATTATTTTTCAGTAAAAAATTAAACTGATTTTGTGCCATTTTTTTCTGGATCCGCCACTGTACCATTGCCATATTTGTGTATTATTTACAATATCTCGCTTAAACTCATATCATTTTACCTTTGCACTTTTAGATGCTAGCGTGCCTTTTCATTGCAATTAATTCCCCCCCCCCCCCCCCCCCCAATATCTTTTACCGTATTTTAACTATTAGAAGCATAGTTCGCCTGCCTACGCATTTTTCTCCGCTTCTATGATAATCTATGAGACATTTTTATTAAATTACAATTGTAAATTTGTCGAAGGCCTCTATCTTTCTATCATATACTCATTACTCAAGTCTATTTTATGTAAACTATATTGGGTGGAAAACGATGGATTCAATTTCGGAGCTGCTTAATTTCTGTTTTGGAGAGGAAAAAGTTATTTTGGAGCATACTGGAGAGGAAAAAAAGTCTTGGAGCAGGCAGAAGCAGGGCTGTCGTTTGGGGAGGGGGGGGGGGGATACTGGACCTCTAGTACCGGAGCACGGAGCTTTGGGGGCCCGTAAGGATATGAACATGTTTTCCAGTTATAGTGTCAATAATTTCATCAAAAAAAAAAATCTCTTTCCATTGCCGATTCTCAATATGTAACAATTGCTAGTACAAACACTAATGAATGAAACACGCTTGCGCAAAGGAAAATATACCGCTTTTTAAAATTATCTGGCGATACAAATAGCGTGAAAATAAAATCAGATGCACACTTTCGTAACTTAAAAAAAAGGTTTTTCCGAAAAAAATTTTCTCCTTTTTTTTTTTACAATTGCAAATGTGATGAAACGATGACATGAAAATATGCAATTGGGAAGGGGGTGCATGGGGGGGGCCCAGCATTAAAATTGGTACTGGGCCACATCGCTGGTAGCGGCAGCCCTGGGCAGAAGCAGGAAAATTACAATTTTAGCGCGACTGAAGCCAGGAAAATTACAATTTTAGCCGGCTGAAGCAAAAAAAAGAATGCCATTTTGATGCAAGATTTAGCAAAATAAAAAATCAAATTAGGAGAAAGTAGCAAAAAAAAAAAAAAAAAAAAAATTGCAAGCTGACTTTTCATGTTTCCCAGCTTTTAACGAACATGCAAACATCTCTGTTCATACATTTTAAATAAGTATTGCGAAATTCAAGCTATGACTTAGTATTGTGATTTATCTGTTGCCTTTTTAGCCTACTTTCCCATTAAAAAGAAAAAAAATGAAAGCATTAAAAGTGGTTTAATGCTACATAAAATAATCACCAGGTCAAAAAAAAAAAAAAAAAAACTCAAACAGAAATAAAAACATTAAAAAAAAATCGAAAAATTAAAATTTGGAAATTAGGGTTTTGAGATGGGCAATTTGTGTCGGTCTGTCTGTCCCCCCCCCCCCCCATGACTTTTTTGGGTGAACATTCGGATATTGACAAGCTTTTTTTGTTGGAAAGATCTCGGCGAGTACAGCACATTCCCATATTTGATTTTTCGATTTGAACAATTTTTGGTGATGCTTGGAACCTGTTGAAACTTAACTGCAACCGTAAAGAATGGGCAATGCTTATAAAGGCGCATGCGCCACTGCCGAGATGGGGATTTTTGTTTCGTTTTGTATGTGTTCTGTGCTGTGTATGTCTTGTGTCGTCAATAAAGTGTGTTCAAGGTATAACGTCTGATGTTTGGCTCAACATGCGAAGTTTGATTTAAGAATTATCATTTTTGGTGCCTGAAACCTGGGAAGGACTTTAGATTAAAATTTGTTTGAAATTTTACTTTGAAATGGATGTCGAAGTTCTGAAGAAAATTCGAACGCCTGTCAGAAAGTCGACAACAGAAGCAAGTAAGGCCATTGATAATGAAATTGCGAATGGCGACAGAATGTCCGTTGATATCATTGAAGAAAAATATGCTACGCTTCTAGATAAGGAACAACTCAAAATATTAGATGAAGAAATAGTGAAGTTGGTCAATACAGATGACCTCAAGAAGGAAATTGAACGGGAATTGGAACACCAGGATTTAATCATAACCTGCAAAGTTCGGGTGAGTAAAATTCTCCAAAAACGAGATTTTGTAATGCGAAATTCAGCGAGGGAAGCTGTTGAAAATGAGCAATGCAGCCTTAGAATTCCTCAGTTGCAAATTCAATGGAGATATTTTAAAATTTAATGATTTCTTTTCCCAATTTGAAACCGCAATTCACAATAACGTAAAATTGAGTGATGTAGAAAAGTTTAACTATTTAATGTCCTATTTAGTTAACGAGGCCGAAATAGCAGTTAGAGGTTTAACTTTAAACTCTGAGAATTACAAACTAGCCATTGACATATTGAAAGAACAATTTGGAAGAACTGATATAACATTGACACACACATGTCTAAATTGCTTAATTTAAATCCTGTTCGTAAATCTTTTGATATTGTAAATTTGCGAAAGTTGTATGCCGAATGTGAAATCAATATTCGGGGGTTACAGAATAAGTGAGTAAATCCTGATTCGTACGGTGCATTGCTTTACCCAATATTGCTAAAATCAATTCCTCGGGACTTATCGTTGGAATTTACGTGAAAATCATATGGGAAAGCAAGAAATGTAATTTCAGACTTGTTGAACTTTTTGAAGATTGAAATTGAGTGTCGTGAACGGAATGCACATTTGATGAATTCTTATGACTCGGGACTTACGCAAAGAAACTAAAAGTAACTATCTGGAAAAGGTTAATCAGAAACCGAGACCATCTAATAAAAACAAAATAGATTCTTCATTTGGGAAAAATAAAATTCCCACAACCTCTGCGTTTGTTGTCAATGTTAACAAATGCACGTTTTGTACCACAGAAAACCAAAATGATCATAGTTCAGAATGCTGTCCGTTATCTATTGAAGATAGGAAATTATCATTAAGAAAAAATGGTCTTTGTTATCTTTGTTCTATCTCGCGGTCATATTTTTCGGACTTGTAAAGCAAGGCAGGCTTGTAGCAAATGTAAAAAACGCCACTCAGAATTAATATGTGAAGCGGATAAAGCAGTATTGCCCTCCACTGGCGAAAATCTCAGTTCGGTAGGCAAAAATTCTGAAAGTCCTGCAAAAATAATTTCATGCGCGAATGTAAACACTGCTGGTTGTGATGAGGTACTATTGGAAACTTGCAATGCGGTTTTAGAGCATGATTCGTGTAAGAAGGAAATAAATTTATTGCTGGATAACACGTCACAGAGGTGCTTTTTGAAAAGGGATTTAGCTACTGAATTAAAATTGCCCGTGATAAGAAAGGAAGATTTGTTGGTGTACACGTTTGGTTCGCGAGAACCGATACACAAGAAATACGATGTTGTGCAATTTACTCTTTGCAATGCGTGTGATCCCGAAAAGAAAATTAGGATTGAAGCTTTGTTGAGTGAGTTTATTTCAACCGTCAAATAAGTTAAAAAACGCACCAAGTGCTAAGGGCATTCAATTGTCAAACATAAATGAATCAAATGAAGCTGAAATTTCCCTATTGATAGGCGCACAATACTTTTGGCAAATTCATACAGGAAAAAAGGAAAAGTTAACGAAAACTTTATTTGCAATCGATACCATTTTTGGATCAGTAATTAAAGGTCGAATATCTCCGATAAACCAAAGCTACGAACAAAACGCCTCGGTTTTTAAAGTTGAATGTTGCTCAAATTTGAATGAAAATTTGACCCAATTTTAGAACTTAGAATCCAAGGGAATTCATGAACCGGAGAAGGGTATATCTGATTGCGATAAAGATTTCATTTTAGAATTTGAGAAAAATTTGAAGTATAAGAATGGGATGTATGAAACTAAATTATTTTGGGGTGAAAAGCCAATTGATTTGTGCAATAATTGGGAGATAGCGAAAAAGAGATTTTATAAGTTAAACGTTAAAATGAAAGAAAGCAACTGGCTATATAATGAGTATACAAATGTTGTTGAGGAGCAGATGAAAAGAAATATTGTGGAAGAATGTTGCTCAGATTTTAAATTAAATTCTTATTACATGCCACATTCCGCGGTAGTGTGAAAAGATAAAGATACGACGAAAGTCCGTTTAGTCTTTGACGGCTCGAGTTCCGATGGTGCAAATCTGAAATCTTTGAATGACTGTTTGTATTCTGGACCAGCTTTGAATTCTCGGATTTTAGATATAATTTTGAGATTTCGCGAAAATAAACATGCGTTTTGCAGTGATATTCGGGGTGCATTTTTAACTATTGGAATAATTGAGGATGATAGAGATTATTTAAGATTTTTTTGGTTTCCAAAAGCAGGGGACAATAAAAATTATAGAATATTGCGTATGGCTTGCGTGTACTTCGGAATTACGAATAGTTCATTCATTTTGGCCGCTACAATTAAGTACCACATTCGAAAATATAAAGAAGTAGACAGGGAAACTTACGAGCGGCTGAATTACTCCCTATATGTAGACGACCAATTCGCAGGCTCATCAGAGTCCGCTGCTGAGGCATTCGAACTCTCGCAATGTGCGGTAGAAATTCTCAAAGACGCAAATATGAACTTACGTAAATTTAAGACTAATTCTGCTAAATTAAGAAAATTGTGGAATGAAAATGGTATAGAAGAAATCGATGAGTTAAGCGAGCTTCCTTTAAAAGTTCTGGGCATAATCTGGAATTTAGACAGGGATACATTCAAACTAGATATTCAGCCATTACTTGACATAATGAAAAATTTAAAGAACTAAAAGCGAAGTTAGTAGAGGGGCTATGGTCTAAAATATAGCAGGAAACTGCATTTTGTGATAAAAGCATGAAAGTTGGTATGCATGTATACAATGTATTTATAAACATTTTTAGAAGGGGAGCCATTCCAAAATCCCCACCCAAACCCCTCCGGCGGCCATTTTTTGGTCAAAAATTCCGAAATTGCTTTTCTTATTTCTTTTTCAAAAAACACCTTTTTTATCATCTTATTAGAGTTCAATTATGTTAAACAAAGTTTAGAAAGCCGTCAAAATAGCTTAAAACCGATTAATTTTAATAGTACTCATTAGAAATTCGTTTTTTTCTAAAAAACTGAAATTGATCGAAATCTTCCAAATAGTTTTCAGGGGCCGGTTTAAGGGTGGCCAACTATGTATTTGAAAGCACCATATAAAAGAAAACAATTGAGTTGCATTAAAATCCCAGCAATCCGAACCCCAAAAATCCGAAACTTTGGAAAACCCGAGCATATTTTTTTAAAGCTTACTCATAAAAATTTATTGCAAAACTGAAAATAAAAACAGAAATTAAAAATCATAAGCAAAGCTAGTACTTTTTCGAAACTTAAAAAAAACCGTTTGAATTGTTACTTAAGAATGAACATTTGTCTCAGGGTTGCAAAAAAGCCGGCTTTTTTTAAAAAAGGCCAGACCGGCCGGCTTTTATTAAAAAAGCCGGTCTTTTTTGGCCTTTTTTAAAAAAAAGCCGGTCTTTTTTGGCCTTTTTTAAAATATTATACTTTACACTTATACTTTTGACTTCTATGCATTTTAATCAGGTAACCCATATCAATTTAAGTAATAAAACAATACTTTTGTGAAATGATAAAAGAAATATTTACACAAAAACTGCAAATCATTATAAAACATCAAATAATAATGTCATAGCATATCACTTCTAGATTAGTTGGTTTGAATTTGAATAAAATGCAAAAAGCGAACTTCCCTTTATTTAAACTCTGCTGAAAAGAAAAATATTAGAATTGTCTGAAGACACATGTCAATTGGACAAAAAAGCCCATCCTGCACTATTTGTAAAATGATATGAAGGTATCATGACCAGCACTCTTTAGTGAAAGCAAGGCATTATCTCCCTTCCTAGAAACTATGGCCCCTTAATAAAAGGGAAGGCAAACCCTGTGTCCTTAAGCAATAACAGGAGTCTCAGAATTCAGTAGAGGCTTGAGTGGAAAGAAAGGGTGAGATATCATTGGGAGCAATCCTTCAAATTGAGTGACAGGAGCACCAATGTACAAAAGGATTAAAAGTTTAAAATCAAGATAAAAAGCAGGTGGCTGCACATTATTATACTAAAAGAAAGGATGCCTTCCTTCATTCTTTAGGAAGTGGAGAGCAGGTGAAAGAGCAATGGTCAGCTCAATGACAATTTGACAATCCAGTTGATTGAGGGAGTGGCACCTAAAAGAGATATTGCAGGGAAACAAAGTGAGGAGGGGCTTCTTCTGCATTTTATGCAATCTTTAGTGTCAGAAACCAACAGGATGTCCACAATTTTATAACAAAAGGCTGGGGAAGCACTGCATAGGGAATTTATCTAACAAGCAATTTAATTGGTTACTGATCTAGTTCCCAGTAACCAATAGAATTGCACCTCTTCAAAGAATGGAAATGAAGGTTGAAAAATGTTATCACAATTTTTTTTTCTATTTTAGAATTATTTTCAGCTCTGAGTAGCTCCGTCAAAGTTTTTCGTGATCATTATTATTTAGCTTAAATTATAATGGCATCTGGATGTGGGAGAAAACAAGCTTCCGAATGGAATGAGTTCACTGAATTTGGCACATAAGTGAGGTGCAAACGTTGTGAAAGTGTTGTTAGCAAAAGAGCAGTAAGAATAAAAGAACATTTAAAAAAGTGTAGAAAGAATACTAAAATTTTAAAAAGACTGTTTGCATCGACCAGTTTGCTCTTTTTTTTTTTTTTTTTTTGCACTATTATTTATGTATACAATAGTAAAAACATTACTTCTGAAATCTGTATCATTCCAGTAGAATTTAAATTCATTCACTAATATAGACCTGTTGGTTTCTATGTATACATAAAAACTTTTTATTTTTTAAACAATTGTTTTTCAGTTAAGAAGCAGATAAAAGTTTTTGTGACTTAAAAAAAAGCAGAAAAAAATATAAGAGTTCATTGTTATTTCAAGACTAAACCAGATAACTGCTAACAACAGTAGCAGAATCATGTGAGCTTTTGAATACTTTGACGAAAATTCATTTACGACCATTTACATTCCATTGAACAAGACTAATTACCTGATATAGAACAATAGGTTTATCTTTCTATTTTGTAACAACTATCTAATTTTTAGTCTTGTGTCATGGAATTTGTCAACAGAGCTGTAATTGTATTAATAATATAATTTTCATTTAAGTAAATTAAAATAAAACACCACAAAAAAAAATAAAAATCCTAAAAAATCCAGAGTTTTTAATAAAAGCCGGCCTTTTTTCCTAAAAAAGCCGGCCTTTTTTAAGTGGCTTAAACCAAAAAAAGCCGGCCGGCTTTTTTTGGCCCGGCTAAAATGTATCAACCCTGATTTGTCTTTGATTATGTCATGGAAATTTCACTCACATTCAGCAGGATTATAAGTTACGCTTGCACCTATAAAATAGGGGATGGGGGAGGCACGATTATATTTTTATACAACTGCGAAATTCTAAAGAAAAAGCTTTAAAACAAATTTCAAGTTTTTTTTCTCATTGACCGATTTGAGGAGTTAGTTCTCCAATTCTAAAAGATGTAAGAAGAAAAAAATAATTGCTGTAATGAAAAGTCTAGTGCTGTGTTAATTAAGCAACATCTCTACTACCCTATCATATTGTGCTGTTATTGAAAGGTAACATTTTATAACAAAAGAAACAACTGAATTTCAATTTTAATCTGAGCAAGTAATTATATACAATGATTGTGTGTAATGACTATATACAAGCTGATTTTACGTATTTGAACTGGCTAGTAATTTACATAGATATACAACATTTTCCATTGCAGAATTTACACGTTGGTGCACACAGTCCATTTTTGAAGCACCAACAAGTTTTTGAGAGCAGTTTGTTTTACACTTGCATGACGTAAATTCGCTTAAGACATTTCACCTCTTTCAAGAATTCATTTGTTAATTTAGTTTCTATGAAAAGCATTTCTGACTTATTTAATCCATCAAAATTAGATTGTGGTGGTTCCTTCACTGAAAGATATGCTGGATTTACAAATAATGATATACCTGATGTGGTAACTGAGCGACCTTTTTAGAAGATGGTAATTCGGGAAATATAAGAGGAATTTTTGAGCCTTGCTGCTGAAATGGCGCATGCTGAAACATTGAAATGCTTGTTATATGGAAAGAGTCCTTGTTTGTTGTACTACTAGAGTTATAATAAAAATTATCGTGCGCGGCCGGTGTAAAAAAAAAAAGATCCTGAAATGTGAGGGAAATGTAGTTTTATATTTATCAATTTGTTTAACTGATGCTTTGCAGAGTCCAGTAGAAATCTTTAGAAGCCTTGGGTAAGAAATGAAAAGTTCCAAAATATGCATTTTGTCAACAAGACTTTTTCTTCTAGTCTGTTTGTGTACTTTCATGGCCAAATAAACAGGTATTGGTTGTTCCTTGTCCACTTGATGCTTGATAGTTTGCTTTGTTAATTTGTTTTCGAAGTATATATATATATATATATATATATATATATATATATATATATATATATATATATATATACATATTATATACAACTGACAAATTGCAAGTAATGGTTGAGAAGGAAGACCATCAATATTGCAAGTACCATATAACAAGTTATTTAAAAGGACGGACGAAGATGATCAACAGCTTCTTGCTGATTCTTCAAATCCGCCTTCGACGCTGACAGTTGACTTTCAAATGCGTGTCCTAGTGGAATTCACTATCATGTCACTTGCGACAGCATCTTTGAAACTGCTAGTACTGGAGACACATATTGATTCACTTACCTTTACAAACTAAAACATATTCAAAGCCTGATTTCTCTGCATGCATATGTCCATGTCCGAACTGTGATAATATCTTTGCTCTAAGCCCGGTATTGTCAACATCATTAGCAAATTTATTTTCGATTGATAAATTATGTTGTAGCATAAGTTTTCTATTCCTTCAGAATAATATTTTAGTAGAACGAATATTTTGAAAATGGGATACTTATCACCTTTGTTAACTCTTAAGATTTTGCAAGTAAGAAATTACTCGGTGTAGGGCAATTAATTCAATTCGTGAATAAATATTTTCCTCAGAACAATCATTTGCTGTCCTTCATGAGTGATAATGTGTTACAAATAAAGTTTTACGACTGCAAGTATGGTGGTACTTGCATTCTTGAGCTATTATGTAAGCTTGCGCCAATTCATCAGTGAGGGTACTGTATGCTTTTACCAACACGCAATTTCGTATTTTCTGTGAACTGATTTCGTCAGAGCTAGATGTAACTCCTGTCTATTTTCTTTCTTCAGCTCATCTGACTTTTGTACTGTTATACCTCAAGATACAAGATTTATGCCACTTATCCCTCTTTTCATTAAATTTTTCCGATACAAATAATTCTTCAAATTTAAATCTACCTACATTTACGAAGTCTGATAATTGCCTAATTTTTGCCTGTTTTGACAGAATTTCGAACATTGTTTCATAACCTCAGTACAAGACTGATACATTTAAAGTTGCTGCAGGGCATATTTTTTTTGGAGTAAATTTCGAACAGAAAATAAATTTAATCCAGTAAATATCTGTTGTAATAATTTTGGTAAAAACAACATTTCCTGGGGTTGTTTTTACCAAACATAACCCCAGGTTGAGCTTTAAACTTTTAAACCATTAAAGCTTTAACCATGCCATTTAAATTTTTAACCATTAAAGTTTACCATTTAAACATTAACACTTAAACAAAATTAAAATAAATGCGTTTAAAACAATACTTTTGAACATGTGAAACCATAAGACTATGAGAAACCGTAACTTGTAAAAATATGAGCATTTTTCCTAATCACGATCCATATAAATAGTATTTAATGACACATGTTACCAGTGATAAACACACTGGAAAATATTCGTCACCTAATGAACTACCATATTTGAAGAAAAAAAATCAACAACGGCAACAATAATAAAAATTAGAGGAAAAATAAATTTAAAACTAAAACTTTAAAATTTCTGAAATTGAAACTTTAAATTTTATTTTGGTAGAATCATGCTATCTTGACATTAACTTTTCCCTCAAGTTCTTATGCTTTTGTACCCTTGGAGAATATTTTCGATGATGTGTGCTTAGTCATAAAAATGAGAGGTATCATGACCGGATAATTGGACAGCTCGGTCAATTAGGATCCGGATAACCGGCACCCTACTTTTTTTTACATTTATTTAATGTATATTTACATTCTTAAACCATTAATGCATCTATGGGGGGAGGGAATTCACTTCCACGAATTTATTCTTAAAAAATATCGATTTGCCAAAAAAAAAGCATTTTTGGGTGGTTCTTTTTAAAATTAATCTCTAAGTGAAACTTTAAAAGATAAAAAACACAATAAATGCCTATGTAATGACATAGCCAATGATTAAGGAGGAAAATAATAATAATAATTACAAAAAAGCGCTATTTCTAGTTTTGGACCAAAAATGGCCGCTAAGAGGGGTTTGGGGGGATTTCCGATTGGCTCCCCTTCTAAAAATGTTTTTTTATGCATTGTCTACAAACCTACCAAGTTTCATGCTTTTATCACAAAATGCAATTTCTTTTCCCGTAGCCCCCTGACTAAGTGTTCTGCAAACAGCTGCGAAAATTTTCGACCCTGTAGGTTTTGTATACCCTTTCGTTTTAATTATAAAATGTTTGTTACAAGAAATTTGGGAATGTGGCCTCGGATGGGATGAGGAGCTGCCTAGTGATTTAAAGAAAAAGTGGGAAGCTTGGTGCTCTCAAGTTTATCTACTTCAAGATTTCACCCTCGACAGAAAATTCTTTCCGTATCCTATAGAAGAAGCAAAAGACTTGCAAATTCATATCTTTTGTGACGCAAGCCCTAAAGCGTTTGGTGCCGTTTCATATTTTCTTTATATGACTGAGAACGGAAAGATATTTACAAGATTCATAACAGCTAAAAGTCGAGTTGCTCCTCTCAAGAAGTTGACCCTCCCGTGACTAGAACTTTTGGGTGCAGTGTTAGGATTGAGAATTTTGAAATATTTGAAAACTAGTTTCAATTTCCCAGTGACAAAAAGTTATCTTTGTACGGATTCTTCAATTACCCTGTATTGGATAAAATGGAAAGCTACAAAGTACAAGCAATTCGTTTCGAATAGGATAATTGAAATCCAATCTAACTCGGATCCTGGAGATTGGCGTCACTGTAAAAGCAAAGACAATGTCGCAGATTACGTTTCACGCGGAGTTGGTCGAAAAACTCATCAACGATGAAACTTGGATTCATGGCTCTGAGTGGCTTCGTATGCCGGAAAATCATTGGCCAACAAATTTGAATTGCGATTTTTCTCCCACCGAAAGTTGTGATGACCGCTGCAGTAGGGAACGAGTAGCTGCACTTTCATGTGAAGTTAAAGCAAACCCAGATGCGATAATTGACTTGGCAAATTACAGCAGCTTAGGAAAGCTATTGCATGTTACCGGTTGGGTACTTCGTTTTGTACACGAGGTTCGAAAAGGAGAAGCAATGAATTAACAGCGGAAGAATCAGATGGTGCCGAAAAATATTGGATTAGAATCGTACAGAGAGAAGTTTTCCGTTGGCCTGCTGGAACGGCGACGACCCGGAATCGGTAAAAAAACCAAGATCGGGCCACCACCTCCGACCAACAAAAAATGTGGAATGGTTCTGCTCGGGAGAAAAGAATACATGAAATTCATTTTAAAAGTAAATAACAATTTATTCATACGAATGTAAACAGTAAATCTAAAATATTAAATAATTTGACACACTCAAAACAATTTTGACAATGAAAAACCCCCCAAATACTTTCAAATTCCAGAAAAAATCGTTCTAGTTCCAAAAAGAGTTCACAGACATGATAAGTCCACCCTTGGAAAAGATGCCATGAAGAAGATAATGTCCCGGTAAAATAACAGGAATATTCATACCACGGGGAAAATCCTTCACAGAAAAAAGGCATCGAAACAATGGTTCCCTCCTGCAGAATCACAAACACTTGTCGACGATTTTAGTGGACAAAGTGAACACAGCAGGGACTCCACTAGCAATCCATCTAAGAAAAATAGGCTCAATCCGTTCTTGAAGAACCCTTCAGAAGAACATCAGGCCGCCGCATGGCCGAGCAAGTACGTCTCAGACTTCACATCGTAGTAGGCCTAAGCCTCACGTAAAGATGGATGAACATCTCCAAGCTTCAACCGAAGCACGTGGTTTCAAAACTTTAAAAAGACAGGGTCAAACTCCAGGAACACCCCTGCCCCTTATGGCAGGGTGAACGAAAAAACTTTTTACATGATTAAACTTCTATCCACTTCCTCTGAGTGGAAAACTAAATTAAAAATGGAGCATTTCAAACTCCCCGATGCAATCACAGCATCAACCGTCTAACTGCAGTGACAGTAAAAAAATGATAAGAAGCCCTAGTGAATGCATGGAACACATATTTATGGTTATAGTCAACCCTACGTAGCGACCATGACGTACACCTCATTAGCATAGCTAATTTTGACAGATATCAATCCGAAAAAAAAACAACTCAACACTTGAGCTTGAACTGTTGAAATATTTTCGGTATTGTTTTCATTTCAATTCAGCCAAAAAGTTACTCAACACTTTAGCTCGTACGTCATGTCACTTCGCAGGTGTTGACGGTCAAATATACACATAAATTTACGATTGAAACTTTAAGGGGGATATTTCGCCCGCCGGATAAACAAAATGGGACATGGCAGGAAAGCATAAAAATAGGTTCAAATATTTTTAAAACGTTCTAGCTTTTTAGGAAATTGCTCCAAGAACAAAATAGGGCCTATTTTCTAACATTTTCGCTGAAGAAGTCGCGTGTTTGAAACAAGACAAACCCTTATTTAAAACTTCATCAATTCAAGAATTTAGTCCGTTCCTCGATGCAGGTCAGCAATAGGGTAGTTATGACCTATTGAATATCCCTTTTTTAACTACTAGATATTGTTAAGAGGCTTACAAAACACAAAAATTCACCATTGCCGAATTTTAAAACACAACGGTTGATTCTTAATGATTTTTTTAAAAACCCAAGCGCAAAAAAAGCGCGCCTTGAAACCGAAACCCGTGACGTCAGATGGCAGTAACTTTCAGCCTTTCATCCATAAAAATTGAATTTTTGCTATATTATCGTTTCATTGCGGGATTTTCTCCTTCCGTAATCAATACCTTAAAGTCTACTAATTCACTATTTAAAACTGGATTTATCAAAGAGCAATCCAATACCCTGCTAGGGGTGATTGTTTTGATATTTTTTGGCGAAATCCGTAGTCAAATTTTTAGAACGCATCACTTGGCGAGAAAAAAAAATTACGGCAGTGCAGAGCGAACAACAGTGCGGAAGCCGGAGAAACCGGTTTCTCGAGCTCCTCGCATCTAAAGCTTCTCGCTCTTTCTTCGCCTTAGTGGAAAGTTCAAAAGCGCCAACGACTGCCCAGTGACGTCATAGCCGCTTGAAATAAAAAAATTATTTAAAAAAAAAACTACTTGTCGCAGCGCAAAAATTTTTTCGCCGTTGATGTTCATGTATGTTGCTCTATCATATAAAAATAAAATTGAAAAATCGAAAACTTCCCTATTACGGGTTGGCGGACGACTGCAGAAAGCTAAGTTTACCTATTTGCAAAAGCATCCTGTAATTTTGCCGGCCAAGCATCATTTTGTTAAGTTATTAGAGCTGCGCATAATAAGGTGTTTCATGGTGGAATTAGTGAAACTCTCTTGGAAATTCGAGAGCAATACTGGCTCATCAAAGGGAGGCAGACTGTGAAGAACATCTTGAAAAAATGTGTGCTGTGCAAAAGATTCAATTCGCCATCGGGTGTTCAAGTTACCGCTCCATTGCCAACTGCTCGCGTAGAACAGTCTGATGCGTTCTCCGTTACAGGAATCGACTTCGGAGGACCCCTCTACGTAAAGAATAGTGATGTTAAGCACTACATAGTTTTGTTCACGTGTGGTGTGACTCGGGCTCTTCATTTGGAACTCGTGAGCAGCTTAACTACCGAAACTTTTCTTATGGCACTTCGGCGTTTCATTAGCCGCCGAGGATTGTGCTCAACAATTTTGACCGACAATGCCAAGACTTTTAAGCGAAGTGATATTGAACTTAAGAATCTGTGGAGTGTGATTAGCCATCCCTTAGTTAAAGCTTTCTACGCACATCATCAAATCCGCTGGCAGTTTATCATCGAGCGAGTGCTTGGTGGGGCGGTTTCTACGAAAGACTTATTCGGTCAGTAAAACTTGCTGTAAGAAAGACTGTAGGTAAGACAACCTTATCTTGTGAAGAACTGGAGACTCTGTTGATTGAAATTGAAGGAGTTATTAATTCTCGCCCTCTTACTTATGTTTTTTCTAATATAAATGAACCTGAACCACTAACTCCTTCTCACATGATTTTAGGCCGTAGAGTAAATAGTTTACCACCTGCCAGGCTTGATTTTGATTCTAACTTATCGAACAGGAAAATTTTGATTAAAAAATTTAACTACCGGGAAAGATTACTAAATATGTTTTGGAACAAATGGGCCAAAGAGTATGTATTTTTGTTAAAATCTGCTCATTGTGTAAAAAACACTAAAAAAATTCACGAATTTAATGTTAACGATATTGTTTTAGTTCATGATGAAAAGTTGCCCAGGCATTTTTGGAAATTGGGGAAAATTCTTGAGGTATTCCCTGGCAGGGATGGTAAAATACGTTCTTGTAAAGTAAAAATTCAAAATTCAATATTAAATCGACCAGTTCAGTTATTATATAATTTGGAACTTTATGAATGATTTATTTGTTATGATACGAATTTATTACTATTGAATGTTTTGAATTTTTTTTTTCTATTATTTCTGATTTGTACTTATTTCAAAGTTAGTAATGAACCCCTAGGTCATTCGGGGGGGAATTTGTTGAAATTTAACTGCAACCGTAAAGAATGGGCAATGCTTATAAAGGCGCATGCGCCTCTGCCGAGTGGCTATTCTGTTTTTTTTTTGGTTTTGTATGTGTTCTGTGCTGTGTATGTCTTGTGTCGTCAATAAAGTGTGTTCAAGTTATAACGTCTGATGCTTGGCTCAACATGCGAAGTTTGATTTAAGAATTATCAGAACCGTTCAAACAACCTGTCCCGCGATACTAACTTTTGAGTGAACATTCCGATTTTAACAAACTATTGTACAACTAACAAACTATTGTACAACAACATTGTACAACTAATGTTTGTACAATGTGTGCTAGTGCTAAACAACGGATGTTTTACTTTTGTTAAAATAGCTCACAAGAGAAAAATAAGTGAGAGCGCTAATGCTAAAGTAAAGTCACTTAATGTTGATAAAAATTTAAAGTTGCTAGAAATGAAATAATGAATTACATGAAAGAGTGAAAAAAAATCCAAGTGAGCTAGAAATAAAAATAACAAGTTATTAAAAACAAAGACATAAAGTATTTTTTTCAAATTCATAATTTTATATTCCAAATTTGAATGCAACATGTAGTTTTTGTTTCAGTAACAAAATTGACTGTGTAAAACTAAACAAAAGATTTGAATTTTATATATTTGTTCAGTTCTGGTTTATGTCTTTGCAATGTGATAAAACAATAAATAGGGTGTTTAGTTCTAATGTTTCAAAAATAAAGTCAATATTATAGTTTGAAGTACTAATTAATAAAAAAAAGTTATGGTATAAATGAAAAAAATATCTAAATGTTACATATTGTAATAATCAATGACACTAATATAATGTACGGTTATCAACAAGTTTCCATGTTTTGGTTTTGATATTACATGATAGTTGATATTTATGTATATGATACTGTAATTATTTTTATATGAACATAATAGTCAATATCCAGTATAGTAGCCAACATCATTAGGTTATATAATTTTTAAAGGATTAAACTATTACATTTCAGCAAAAATGGCTGCATAAAATTTCATAGTATGTAAATTTTAATGTATATTTATGTAGAGAAATATTGAAAGAAACATTAATTTTTAGTCTGGACTGTAATAATACTTATTTAAGGAAATAAATAACATTCATTTGAGGATATAGTTACTATTTAAAGAATTAAGCTTGCGCGAATTGAAAATATCGGATATATATCAAAATATCGGATATATATCAAAATATCGGATATTTTCGATATTTACGAAAATATCACGATATTTACGAACCCTGTCCAAAGATCTTATCAAGGATACTTCATTCCTGTATTTAAATTTCCGATTTAAACAATTTTTCGTTAAACATTGAACTGTTCAAACAAGCTGTCACCCCCTTGTAACTTTTGAGTGAACAGTCCTATTTAAAAATACTTTTTTTTGTTCGAAAGATCTCCGCAAGGATACTTCATTACCAGAAAAAGATTTCCGGAAATAACGGTTAAGTAGACTTAACATTGCGCCTACGGGGAAATTTCATTTTAATGTAGATCCTGAACTTAAAGGAGATTTCCTTCAAACTAACTCTGTTTGAAAATGGTTTTGATAAATAATGTGTGTACTTTTCTGAATAAACTGCAGTGAGGACTCTGACTCCAACTCCGCAAACATGGCAGAAATGCAGTGTCAGAAAAAAAATACCCTCTCCTACCATTATAATTTTAGAGCTTTCGACTTAGACTAGAGAATCTAAATTTTTAAAACCGACTTCGACACCGAATCTTCGACTCCAACTCTGCCCCTATGGTAGAAATACAGGCTCGGGAAAAAAAGACAGTCCTACTATTAGAATTTTTATGCCTTTGACTGACTCAACCTGTCGACTGCGACTGATGACTCCGACTTTTCAACCCCAACTCTGAATCCTCGACTCTAACTCTGACTCAGCAAACCTTGTAGAAATGCAGGCTAGGAAAAAATGACTCCTCCTCTTAAAAGAAATAACCGTGCAGACGATTTTTTTATTTGTTTATTCATTTGTTTTATTTATTTATTTTTTTTTTGGAAGACTTTGTCTTAAAAAGAATATTCATTTGACAGGACATTTTATTATTTATTTAATCAATTATTTGTTTTTAATTATTGGTAACAGATTAAAAATGAAATTCGAGACAATTTTTTAAGAACGAGTTTTTTTTTGGTTTGATAAAATGGGTTTTGATTTGCTTCCTATTTTTTTTTCAAAACAACTAATTAATTTTTCTACGGAACTATAAAAGCTGCATTGTTTAAAAGATGCAAAAACTTCATTTGTTTATTTATTATTTTTTTGTTTTCTTTTTGAGTGCCTATTTCATCTGATGAAATCTGCATATTTGATTTTTAGAAATCAGCTTTATGTGCTAAAAAGGTACGTTCGACATAATTTGACGTCTCAGATAATTAAAAGAATATTGATCAAATGCTAGAATATACCGTTGTCGATGTACGGAAAAGTAGGCTCGTTTAGTTCTTGACAACTTGTTTTGTTTAACTTTATGGTTTAAAATTCTCTTAAAGAACTTTTCCACGCATACAGTGTAAATTGTTGACTGGTTCATTGTTTTTTTTTTTTTAATGATTAAACAACATGTATGGGAAGTTCTTTTACAAAGTTTGGTGTATCTAAATCCGCATATTATTGCTGAAGTCTTTTTTTTTTTTTGCTTATTTTAAACAATAAAGCAGTTGCCTATTACTAAACACAGTGTCAGTTTCAAATTTTTATCTCAAACGTTTTCATACATGTACGTGGAACTTAATTCATGAATAAAAGAGTATTGCGAAATGATGTGGAATTGCATTACAGAGATTCATGTTATAAATATCGATAATTTTAATGGGAATTTTCTCAAATACCGCCCAGCCGATGTTGAATTCAGCATCTTATATTTTTCTCCATCTTTGTTGTATCTTTCTTTGTTATTTATAAAAAAAACTTTGCGATTATATCACTCAGTTGTCACCAATTTAAGATATTAGTGTGCATTGAAATTAAAATTGATTAGTCAAAAAAAGAAAAAAAAATTAGGCTCAAAATCTGAATGACTGAAAAAGAAGTAGAATGAAATGAATATATGACCCATCAAATCTCTTACGAACATTTATTTTTCCAATCATTTGATTTTTTTTTTACCATCAGCCATCGGCCAACAATCGGCCCATCGGCCTAAAAATGGCATCGGTCGAGCCTTATTTTTATTTAAAACATTGTCAATTTTTTGCTTATGATGTCTCCTGTTCGATTAACATTCCGGGAGCAGGTTCTGAAATGTGCAATATTTCCTGTTAACATTCAGGGAGCAGACTCTTAAATGTACAATGTATTATCAACATTTAATTAACAGAAACTGAAAAGTGTATAACTTTTCATGTTAACACTTGGGGAAGTCTTCAAATTGTGCAATATTTCCTGTTAACATTTAGCTTGCAGAAACTGAAAACTGTGTAACATTTCCTGCTAACATTTAGGGAGCAGACTTTTAAATGTGCAAGGTATTACTATTAACATTTAGGGAAGGGGAACTGAAAGTTGTGCAACTATTCTTCTAACGCTTAGAGTAGATTTCAAAATGAAGCAATAATTGATATTAACACAATGGAAACAAACTTTAAAATTGCAATATTCCCCGTGTTAACACAGAGGCTACAAACTTTAAAATAGTGCAATATTTCCTGTTGAAATTTAAGAGGCAGTTTTCAGAGGAACCGGACAAAAATTGGGTGTCCAGGTATACACCATTTTTGATTTTGCTAAAATTTTCATGGTGGATTCTTCTAAAGATTTCAGAAGACGCGTATTTTTTCTTTTTCCCCAAAAACATTTCTGGGGATCTGTAACAATTCCGAAAGTTGGTGCCGACTTAGTGTTTTTCTAAAAGCGGCCTTTTGTAAAATTCGATTATGTCAGCGCGTTGAGCTTCAACCAAGGTATTTTTTGCAATTACATCATGGGGGGGGGGGGGGCTAAACTTGGCCGAAGATAGTGAAAGAGGTGTGGTGGATAGTGAAAGGGTAGTGAAGAGGATGGTGTTTGAGGCTCCCTGCACCGAGGGAAGGCAAGTCTTTGCTTGAAATTTAGTCAGCTTGCCGCCTACTAAAATCACATTTGTTCCAAGGACATTTGATATCAAGCAGCTGATCTCCTAAACCGGCATGTATAAAATCACGCAAAGAAAAGGTTTGAAAGTTGAAACGAAACAATAAAGAAATTAATTACTATTGTCTATATTTCATTTTAAGTGACTTAAAACACAATGTGAACTTATACATGAAGCACATTTTTTTTTTTGAATGACACAAGTGCTTCAAAATATTGACTATTGTTGTTTGAGAAACATAATTTAAAAGTAAAGATTCAACATCATTTAAGAGTTCTTAAAAGTTCTTGTAACTTCCAGTATTACCTTCTCTTTGCTCTGAAGTGCACCGCATGACAGCTACCGCCTTGCGCTTTTCTCAGGGTTCGTACTTCCTTAAAAAACCCTTAAGAAACTCTTAATTTTATCAGACAAAATTAAGGTCTCTAAAAAACCCTTAAAGTTCTTAATTTTTAAGACTTTCAGGGTTTTTCTTTGTTTTTACACCATGTATTAAAACCTGGCTCTTTAAAATTCATTGTTACATGCGTTAATACGCGAGAGAGAGCCTAATATTCGTCATATTTGGGAACTAAACGCGTACTTCATTGAAAACTGGTTTGCGTGGTTGAGACAACAATCCTTTTGCATTGTGTAAATACTTGAATTTTTGTGAAAACTTTAGGTTACATTAACATATGCTACCTTAGGTTATCACATGTAATTATTTATTCCAATTTTTTATTAAAATTCTCCCCATTTTACATGCTTACATTTCACCAGCGATTTTGGTAAAATCACTTCTTTTGTTTGACATTTTAATCCTTTAACATCTTGTCAGTGTTTTAATATTTTTTAATGGTTGGAAATTATTTTAACATATTACTATCTTAAATTAATTAATTGCATTTTTTTAATTTTTTTATTAATAAATTTATTTAAACTGATCTATAGTCAATGAAAAAGTGTTTCATGTGTTAAGATTTTAGTCCTTTTGTATCGTGAAAGTATTTTAATATTTTTGACTGTTGGAAATTATTTTAACTTAGCTACCAAAGACTGCTTTATTTTATTTCATTTATTTTTTATTATTCATGCGTCTTTCTTCTTTCTTAACAATATGCTAATATTCAACACATACTTCACAGCAAATTGTATAACTAAAATGAAAGAAAACTGCTGAAAGCGACAGTGATATAATTACAATAACTTATTGATAACTTAAAAATTGCAGTTTTTTGAGATTTTTAGGAAATTACTTTTAAAAAATTTTAGCTCCTAACATCTAAAAATGCATTATATGTGACAAACAATGTTAGTTGTTTCTGATAAGTACGGTGAACACAGTATTTTAACGTTTTGACAAAGTTTAATTTTAAACGTAGAAAAAAAACAGGGAATTGTTAAATCTTCTAGGCATTTATGGAAAAGGAAGGAGTTATACAATAGACCTCAATTTTTTAATGGAATTCTTATGCCCCCAATATTACCATCATACATGTGACTCTTCAGCCAATTGGTGGAAATCAGCCAATTTAATCGGCAAAACATAGTTTTATCCTTCTACCGCTACCGATCTATCTTTAAAAAATTTACATCCGCTCTAAAATTATCATTCCATTTAAAATTTCCATGATCTCTAGATGAAGATAATGGGAGGCGACGGCGATCTACCCCCCCCCCTTTTTTTTAAGGGAGTATTCTTCGCTTGTTTGGTTTTGGTTAGAAATATCAATTTGAAAAAATAAATGAAATGAAATGGAGTTAAGAGAAACCAAAATGATAAAACTAAAAAATAAGTTATAATAAAAGGTTTAACTAAATGCATTTAATAGCACTTTTGCTCGTCGAACCAACCAGTCACATGCCAAATATTTTCAACCAAATTGTTTTGAAAGTAATTACATGTTTGACCTTTTCCACCCTACCCTTTATCGAAAATATAAATTTTTTTTAAAAATAATTTGCTATAAAAATCTCAAAAAACGCATTTTTTCCAAACTGTAAACCAATTGCGGCTGATAAAGAAATTGACCAAAAGATTTCAAATTTTTATGTGCTCTTTGCTCCCTCAAGGGCACTTTTTCCGCAATACCCATCATTGAAATTAAGAAAAAAGTAATTAGAGATGAATTCTAAAGGTTAAACTTTCATTTTAATATTAAATGTTTCTCACAAGTATAAATGAAGGAAAAAAGTACACAATGATCATATGCATAACGACTTCGTTTTTTACCATTGCATTGTTATTTTTCTTCATGAATATGACTATGGGAAAAGGTTTAACACTAATTATTGTGAAAATTCGTATTTTCCTGTTAACACCCTTTTCCTGACGTAGGCAGGTCATTTCAAATTTTACCGAGGGGGGGAGAGGAGTAGGAATGTTAAGATGCCATTCTAGTTGTTTTTTTCTTTAAAAAATAAATTATTTTTTTTTCATCTTTTTTTGATTTTGAGGCCTTCAATTAAAAAAAATGCAATCCTTTTGCATCCGATATGAGAATCGAATTTTTCTCATTTTTAATGCTTATTACTCTTAGTTAGGAGACAATTAAATGAAATATATTTTTATTTATGTTAAAAAAATTTTTAATTTGAAATTAATTCTGCAAAATTCTGTCTTTTATGAAAATCAAAATGGCAAAGTTAAAATTTAAAAATCTGATTTAATTTTATTTTGCTTCAATTATGTGGATAGTAAAAATAATATGGTTATCGTAGAGCTTTTGATTATAAATCTGAAGTAAGTTTATTTGAATTCTTTTATATGCCATTTTCGTACTTTTAACGCCTTAATTTTAAAAATTGCGATCTCTTTGTGCTTACGGGTGAATATCAGGAAAAGTGCCAATTTGACCATGGAAAATTTCAATTTTTAAAGATACTCAGAAAATTAAATTAATTGGGTATTTCAAATACACATTAGTAACAATATTTTTTAAAAATTCGGGGCATGGTCAAAGTGAACATTTACCCCCCTTTTAGGGGGGTTGTCTTTGAGCGTTACCGGCATGATGAGAATGCTACCGAACTGACAAATATTACAGATTTTACACTTAGTGTACAAAAGTAAACACCTTCACTTCCTTTTATGTTCAAAAATAAAATAATTATTACTTAGAATATAATAATATTTTCAGAGCCTGAACGCTTTTTAGTTTTATAAATAAAATTAGAGACTAATTGAAAGTTAGTTAAAGTCTAAATAAGTGCGACAAAGTTTTTTTGAAACAGATAAAGAGGTTAATAGTTAAAAATGAAAATAAAATAAAATTCTTAACACAATCTTAAAAAATGAAATTAGATTAAGACAGTCAGAGTTTGGCGGGGAGGGAAATTTTCACTAAACTGTTCGTAAGTTTTCCATTTTAAAACAAAATTATATTTTTGGGTGCAGTAGTTAGGAACGAAGGTCGGAATATTGATGTAAAAGAAAAGAGGGTGACAAAAGGCAATTATTTTGTTTGAAAACTCAAATTTTGCAGAAAAATTAATGTTTTTGAAGCATTTAAAAAACAATGAATAAACTGCTAAAATGGGAAAATTTGGCAGGAAACGCGATGCACTTGAATCTACCGTTGTACTTTAAAACTCAACAAACTCATAACTCGAAGAAAAAACATCGGTAACGCACGCTTCAGTTTCGTAACAAATACCTTCTACTTTGGCGCTGCCGACGTGACCGCTGCCGACATGACAAATTTCCCGCAATATGATATCTGAACGTCCCTAATTAAAGATTCGAAAATAAAAACACCTTATTATGTCCATGACAATAGGTTTCTTTTCCATTATGTAAAAATAAATTGAAAAATTACTTTATTTTGTGTTTTAAATTCCGCTGCCGACATGACACTTCATTTGGTAGAAACAGAAAAGGCAAGATTGAAAAAATCTTACCTGTAATTCAATGCAGCCGAAGTGAAAATTTTCTATCGGAACTGAAACATCACATGTTAGAGCTTCACCCAGCGTAATTTTTTGGCGACAAAAAATGTTTTGTCTAGATTTTATCAATCCGGAAGTTGGCTCACTGTCATGTTATGAAAACTTGTGACAAGCAGAAATTGCTTTTTTTTATCGATCTAAATTCATTTTATCTAAAACACAAGAGTTAATCGTCATAGACGAACATAAAACACGTTATTTCCTTTTGTATTTGTTTCTGCTGCGATGTTTTATAATCCACAGGATTTTTTTGAACTTTGCGATTCGAATGTGTGACGCGCTGCCGACATGATATTGAGGCAATAAAAAGGGTCCTATTGTCACAAATTAAAGTAAAACCTGAAAATTTTGTCATGGATTGTATGTGCGACGCAGTTTACTGTATGGGAAAAGAAAAATTTTTGGTTTTTATTTGGAAGTACTTGAGAAATTCATTTGTGACTTAAATTAGCACTTTTCCTGATATTCACCCTTACACTGTGAGAATGACACATTTCGCATTTTCGATGCTTGCTACTCCTTGTTGAAAGGCAAACAAATAACATTTCTTTTTATTTTGATCAAATCATTAAAATAAAGGTTTTAAATAAAATTCCATGCTCTTTTAGAGTGTCAAATGCCAAAAACTCAAATGCTGAATCTGTGGCTGAATTTTATTTTTGTTTCAACTATTTAAGTTTAACACATACATAATATCTTTAAACAGTATTTTACTTCAGTATTAACAAATATGAAATCTTTGATTCAGGTCATTGTACACCGACATTGTAAACCTACAGGTTAAAAGTAAACTCAGGGGTCTGTCCAGGATTTTTGACAGAGTCCGTTTTTTGTGAAAAACAAAATAATTTTGTGAAAAATCAAATAATTTTGTGAGAATCAAACAATTTAGAAAAAAAAAAAAAAAATCCAATTTTTTTAATTAAAAAAAATTGAAATGTCATTTATTTTCCTCTTAAAAAAGCGTATTAAATATCAAAAATGCGAAAAATCCGATTCCTGTAGCAGATGCAAAGAGATTGCAGTTTTCAAAGTGATGGCATCAAAAGCATGAAAACAAGATATAAACGAATTTATGTTGGCAAAATTTGTTTTCAATTGCATTTTAAAGGTCTATGAAAAACATATTGTCAATGTCTTTAACACAATTTCATGAAAAATAAAATGAAAAGATCCTTTCTGAGTTAAACATTTAGAGTAATTAGCTTGAAAAATAAGTAAATTCGATTTTCATATCGGATGCAGAGATCGCAATTTTCAAAATGAAAGCATCAGAAGTATAACAAGAAGTTCTTTCAAGAGCTAAACGAGCCTTCTTTCCCGTACATCGACATCGGCATTCTAGCATCTGATCATTATTCTCTTGATTATCTGAGACTGAAAATTATGTCAAACATACCTTTTTAGCACTTAAAGCTGATTTCTAAAAACAAAATATCCCCCTCTCATCAGATGAAATAGACACGTAAAAAGTAATTAATGAATAAATAAAGTTTTGTAGCACCTTTTAAAGAATGTAACTGTTACAGTTCTACAGTAGAAAAAAAATCCTCAATCTTTTCAAAAAAATAAATAAGTAAGTAAATAAATAAATAAAAGTACAAAGAGCATTAAAACACATTTTATCAAACAAAGAAAAAAACAATTTGTCCGTTAATAAAATGTCTCGAATTTCACTTTTAATCCGTTGCCAGTTGTTAAATATAAATAAAGAATAAAATGCCCTCCTGAATGAAAAATTTTTGTTACAAAAAAAAATCTTCTGCCAAAAAAAAAAGAAAAATAAATAACAATAATAAATAAAATAAAACAAATGAATAAATAAACAAAAAGTCGTCTGCACAGTAAAATCATTTTTTTTTTTTTGTGAGCGTGCATTTCCACCATGTTTGCGGAGTCGGAGTCGGAATCAGTCCTCACAGAAAATTATTCAGAAAAGTATTTTACAAACATTATTTATCAAAACCATTTTCTTACAAAGTTAGTTTGAAGGAAATCCGACTTTAAGTTCAGGATCAACTTTCAACTTAAATTCCCGTAGGCGCTAATGTTAAATTTTTTTCTGAACTGTTCAATATTGAACGAAAAATGGTTCAAATCAAAAAGTGAAGTATGGGAATGTATGGGAAAGCCTCTCCGAGATCTTTCAAACAAAAAAAAGTTTATTCCATTCGGACTGTTCACTCAAAAGTTATTAGGGGTGACAGCTTGCTTGAGCGGTTCAATGTTGAACGAAAAACTGTTCAAATCGGAAACGTAAATACGGGAATGAAGTATCCTTGACAAGATCTTTCGAACAAAAAAAAGTTTATTCAAATCGCACTGTTCCCTAAAAAGTTAGTATCGCGGGACAGGTTGTTTGAACGGTTCTAAGTTGAACCAAAAATTGTTCAAATCGAAAAATCAAATATGGGAATGAGCTGTACTCGCCGAGATCTTTCCAACGAAAAAAAGTTTGTCAAAATCGGAATGTTCATTCAAAAGTTATTTGGGGGGGAGGGAGGGACAGACAGACCGACCAACACACAAATTCCCCATCTCAATGCCCTACTTTCAAATTTTTAATTTTTCGATATTCATTTTACCTTTTTATTTCTTTTTGGCTTTTTTTTCGGACTCTGCTATATTTTTTTAACTTGGCTATATTTTTTTAACTTGGCGATATTTTTTAGATGCATTAAGCCACTTTTTATACTTTTTCTTCTTTCTTTTATTTTTAACGGGAAAGTAGTCTAAAAACGGTAAATAAACAATTTATTAAAGTCAAATAATTTTAGAATAACATTTCATCAGGTTTACATGATGAATGATATTAATAATCACTGGCATAATCGCCGAAAATTCGGAATATTAGGTAGAGAGACGTAGCAAAACAGACAATACCGGACTTCAAATACTAACAGACGAAAAATACATTAATTTCTGAATATAACCAAAACATCACCCTTAAAAGGCATTAAAAAAAAACACACACAGATAATTTTCTACCAAAATAAGATCAAAATGTTTTGATGACTATAATTTTTTTTTTGCTGATCACTCTACATAATCAATCCCATTTTTTTCTCCAACCCTAAGTTCATTTCGCAGATAATTGCTATTATTATTATTTCATTTTTGCTTAAGTCAAGAGCAAGGAGAAAAATCCTTACTCTGCATTTCCAGAGAAATCCATAACAGCAACATCGCAGCAAGCCATTCTGATTTGCATATGATAAAGCAATCAAGCAGAACTATTAAAGCAAAACAACTATCTTTTTTAAGTTAATTTCTTTAAAAGAAACCAACAAAACGTTCTACATTTTACATTATAGATTTATTGCTTGCTGGAGTATTGCAGGCAGGAAGTGCCGACTTTTTTTTTTGCGCAAAATCGGCCAGATAAGCCATTCCCTTCTTTAACTTCAGAAAAGGCCCAAAAGCTATAGGCTTTTACACAGAAATATGCTATGTGTTATTTTGATTCCAGATTTGCTTTTTGAATGAATAATGTGTGAAATGTCCGTTTTGTTGGATTAGCATTTTGTGAAGGATCCGTTTTGCTTGATCAGACTTTTGTGAAAGGTCCGTTTTGCTTGATCGTATTTTTGTGAAGGGTCCGTTAACGGACCCGAGTTTCCTCTGGCCAGACCCCTGGAATTGTCCACTCTATTTCAAAGTAATTAATTGGTTTGCCGTTTCAGCTTTAGAAAACTAAGTGTTAGCACCCTATTTTCACCATTTACTCGTAGGCGAAGATGTTTATCATTGTGAATTTTTGTAGGTGCATGAAATTGCTAGTTTTCATTTTTTTTTAATGAAATCTGACTTATACCCAAATGAACCCCAGCAGACCCTACCAAAACTCGATGATTCGAAAGTTGGAGTTGGTCACGAAATTGCCGTTTCATTTGAATGGCGAATTTTAAGCCGCGCAATTTTTCCTCTTTTTTGACTTAAAACTGTTTTCATCCCTGTATATGTTCAAGTTGTGTGTATTCGTTACATATTGTAGTGATATCTATTTTGTACGTGATCATAATGAAGCTAGTTGTGCAATTTTGAAATCCATGCAATCTTCCTTTTAGCAGGCAAGATGCTACTTTCTTGATAGTAAGATTTAAAAATGAAACGATGTGAGAGAGAGAGAAAAAGTTTCCAGGTGCTTTTATTTATTTTTGATCACCTCCCCATCGTCTTTGTTCACGTACTATGGGCAAAGTGAACGTTTTTGAGCTTAACATTATGGAAAGGACCTGTACCTGGTAATGGATCAGGTGTATTTGGTTATTGTTTCCTTATTCATTCATTTATTCAATCATCTGGTGAAAAATATTCAAATAAAATTTTTTTTCATTGAAAAATATTTTATATTTCACTTTGTCTCATACAAAAAAAAGCTCCATTTTTTTTTTGAAAGATTTTTTTTTCTAAAATATTTTTGTGATGGCCAATTTCCTGCAAAGTCATTATGAAAATATTATTTGTGTGTTTAATACATTGAACATTGTACGAGTCTCTGATATATCTGTCCCTTTGCAGTACAACTTTGTGGGCCGTATTTTGGGCCCGAGGGGCATGACTGCGAAACAACTGGAACAGGAGACCGGATGCAAGATCATGGTCCGGGGCAAGGGGTCCATGAGGGACAAGAAGAAGGTGAGTGGCTGTTCTCGAGATGTTCAGACTCCTTGTTTCGACTTGTTTGGTTTGTTTCTGCCTGTTGGCGGGTTGGTTGAAACTCTGTGCATTTCCATGTTTAGATTCATGGAATTCTGCTCAAGTTTTAAGTAGGGATGCTCCGAGAAGCAAATTGGCCGATTACCGATCCGTCGTTCGTGATCGGCAGATCAATCGGCTCGGTCGATGGATTATCATTTTTACTACTGTCAATGTCTTCATCACTTTTTTTCCCACACTCACTGTCAAAGTCAAAAAATGAAAGTTTAAAAAAAATCATGAATTTATTAGGAAAAAAAGATATACAATTTTTTTAATAATTTTAAAAAATGGATCGTGTTTAGTGTTTACTCCTTTTCATGCTGGAACAGTTTTTTCTTTTCACTCATGCTCCCCCTGGTGTGCATTTCTGGTCGGAACTGTTTCCCGTCGTCACATTCGCGTCTCTTCTCCCCGGGTGACTCCGTCTTTCGTGTCTCGATGGAATCTTTGGATGGGCCCGAAATGACTTTTCTTTTTGTTTCAATGATGAGGACATGGGGAGAGCAGAGTGCACATAAAAAAATTTGAAATTTTTTTGGTCCATTTCTTGTTTTTCTGCAATTGCGTTGTAGTTTGGAAAAAATGCAGTTTTTTCGAGATTTTTAGGAAATTATTTTTAAAAAATTTTCAGCACAGAACATCTAAAAATGCATCATTTGTGACAAACAATGTAGTTATTTCAGATAAGTACAGCGAAAACAACATTTTAAGGTTTTGACGAAATTGAATTTAAAACGTAAAAAAAACGGGAAATTGCCAAATCTTCTAGGCGTTTGTGGAAAAGGAAGGAATTATACCACAGACCTTTTTTTTTTGGCATTTCTATGCCCCTAGTGGCACCTTTAACTCCCTACCCGTGACACAAAATAGAATTTAAAAAAAAAATAATTTAGTAAAAATCTCAAATTCCATTTTTTCCAAACTTCAACATTATTGCAGCAGAACAAGAAATGGACCAAAAAATTTCAAACTTTTTATGTACACTTTGCTTCTCCAATGGCCCCTTTTCCGCACTCCGCATCATCGAGATAGAAACGGTCATTTTCGGCCCACCCTAGAAAGTTGGCGTGGTTTTTGTCACTTTTTGGCACATTTATATTGTGTGTGGGTCATTCCAGCGAAAATGGTACAAATCTTGTCCGAGACTTCAGAATTTTTTAAAATCAATTTTAATAACTACCACCTATTAAGTGTGTTTTTTATTGGTTCTCCATTTAATTTTGTGCCATCAAGTATCAATTGATTAAGTTTAATCCATTTAGAAAGGACACAAAAGAAATTCTTTGTCAGAAGATGGAGAAAATGACGTGTCCCAGCTTCAAATTGCTAGAGTTTTAACTGTGATTTAAAATTAAACTGACATGTAACAATAAAATGAATGACACTGCACTGCACCAAAGATGCTTCTGACACCATTTCTGCAGTTTACTACGCAAATGAAAAAAAATTTCCCCAAAAAGCACTATTTATCCATGTCAATAGATTTTCTATGTTTCGAATTGTCTACTCTGTTACAAGTCTTTTGGAAATAAAATAAACAATTGCATTCAATCTGATATATTTTTTTAAAAATATAGGTAGTATAACTGCCGTGATTAGCTTACTACATTGAATTATGTAGTCAACAACCTGGGTGAGCCTCATTCTTTTCTTATGGTAGTTAATTTGAAATGTTGGATGTCCACTCTGTTACTGTCGATTTCATGATGAAAAGAATAAGATTTTTTCTTGAAATTGCAAACAGACTTACAGTTTTAGTCTGTTTATTCCACTTTATGCTTGTTCTGTGATTCTAACTTTTCTTTGTGATTATAAAGATTTTTAAAGCTTATTTGTCCACTCTGTTACACAAAGTGATCAAAATATTTAAAATTCTTTCATAAATGAGTCGTACTAGCCATTTACACTTCATTATATACAAATAAATGGAAACTCAATAAAAAAAAAGTGATTAGTTGGTGGAAATTATTTAAATTGATACTCTTAAGTAAAGTTTCAGACATGATTTGTACCATTTTCGCTGGGATAGCTGCCCTTTGCCACCCCCCCCCCCCCCCCGGAAAAATTCGAAATGACGGTCCAGTCCTCAAATGAGATTGTTTAAGATCTCTCTTTTTCTACCTTAACCAAATCTCACGTTTTTTTTTACTGCATGCAATTTGTCAGGTCTGTAATTTACTGCACTTAAATTTCAGTTGAATATTTGTTGAGCTCGATTCACATTTCGATTCCCCTTGAATTAATCTAAACAAGGCTTTTTTTTTTTTTTGTCTTTTACTCTGGATTTTTTATGTTTGCACTTTCATGAATGGGTCATTATGACTTAATTTCCAAATGAATTCATTTTATGGTGTGAAACTTCAGATTATTTTATTTATATGTGCATGTAAATGGTTTAATCTTTGTATTTGTGTTAAAAAAAATCACTTAAGGTCTAATCAATCTTTGCATAATTTAGTGGGGAAGGAAAGAGTTTTTAATGTGTTTTAAATCATGATCAAAAATTTTCATGAACTGAATCATGTAGATGTTCATTTTGATGAAAATTATACTGTGTTGTGTACTAGCTATGATTCTGTGTCTCTTTCTTGGTTTAGTTGAGTCTTGATTTTTCAATATGTGATCTCATAATGTCTTACGTCATGTACAGTCGAGTCTCGAGAACTCCGAAGTCCCGAAGGAGCTAGCAACGCCTAAGAAAAGGAGAATTTTAAGACGACTGCCTCCTCAATGTATGGTTGGCAGGAAAGGTTGCCTTTTCTACCGTGCATCACACTTTACTGGTAAAAGTAGTGATTTTAAAGTCAATTTAGTGCGATTCGAAGTGCAATTTAGTCAATTGGAAGGAAAAGGCTTTTGCCCTCACCATTTCGGATTTAAACAAAATCTATGTGAAAGCTGACTTATTGTCAATTACTAGAAATCGTGATCGATTATGATTGCTAGTGTGAGTGATTACGATTACACTTATCTACAGTATAGTAATAACGATTACAGCAATGATTACATTAAGAAAAATATGTAATCGATTAAGATTTTGAGTACGATTACACAGAAATAATTACCACACTTGCACACATTATGCATAAGCTTTAGGGGAGTGAGACATAATTGATTACGATTATGAGTTTGAGAAAGTGAACAGTATCATGTTCAACAAGAACAATTAAGTGTTTTTCTTGGTACAATTTTTATTTTTGTTAACTCATCAAGGAATGCCAAGCTTTAAGTCTTAAGTTAATAAAATGTGTAAAGCTGCTCTACACAATTTCAGCTCTTATGCAGGCAATACTATAAAGAAAAATAAAATCAGCAGCAGCTTTGAACAGCATTAACGCTATTAAAATATGTCCGCTTCTGTCTGTCAGTCTGCCTGAAGCTTGAACTCCTCAAAAACCGCCGGGAGTACAGACTCGATCGAGATACTATTCGATTCTGCATTTTCTTTACTGAAAAAAATGACCAATATCGTAGTTGTACGACTTTAATTAACAGAGATATCGATTAATGTTTCTCCCCTTCATTGTCATTCCTTCAGAAGGAAGCAGGAAGTTGAACTGCGAGTCGGAGCCGCGCCAGAACCTCTCTTTATTCCTCTCAATGTGAATGACTTTTTGATTCAGGAAAAACGCAACGCTCCTCACTCCTTTGAAAGCGCGAAGCAACGCCGGGCCAAACAGCCGGTTCCGATTAATTTTTGACTGGTTACATCCAAATTTTGTGCTTTTGTCTGACATTACAGGGGTTTTAAGAGCAAGAATCTGAGAGAGTGTCACGCCTGTGATTCATGACGTCTCGGATTTTTTCCAAAAAATTACCAAATGTTTATTATCTTATTGAAAAACCAAATCCAAAATGTTTTGCTCCAAATTTGAGTTGTTTAGTTTTTATGGATCCCTAAAGGTGAAAATGCGGCATCAAAAATTAAGCGGATTTTCAAGACATGGAAGTTGCTGTGAACCAAAACTCTTACCAGGAAACGTTGAACTCCAATTTTCTTTTTGTTTATGGTATATAGAAGGTTCAAACTTTACAAAATGAATGTTAAATTTATTGTAAGTTGTTGCCGTAAGGTCAGTGAAGGCCCTCAAAACAAGGCATTTTTGACGTTTTTTAGCGTTTTTGAGGTCCAAAAACAGCTTGTAGATTTCAGTTGGCACGGCAAAAGTAGTGTCGTTTGAAAGACCAGTGTAAGCACTTTAAAATAATGCGTAAATAACCGAGGAAAGTTCAACGTGCTTTTAGTTGCGTAAGGCCGAAATATGAAAAATGTCATATTTTACCGAAATTCAAACGGTCATAACTTCCTCTGCCAACAACATATTGAAATATTTTTTTTACCAATGTCATACTCTATTTGTCTTAACAGAACAGTTGAGTCCTTTGAGGCGAAATGTGAAATTTTTTTTTACGAACAAGCTGTTTTTGGACCTCAAAAACGCTAAAAAACGTCAAATGCCTTGTTTTGCGGGCCTTCAATGGCAACAACTTACCACAAATTTAACATTCATTTTGTAAAGTTTGAACCTTCTATATTCCATATACAAAAAGAAAATTGGAGTTTAACAGTTCCTGGTAAGAGTTTTGGCTCACAGCAACTTCCATTTCTTGAAAATCCGCTTAATTTTTGACGCCGCACCTTCACATTTAGGGGTCCATAAAAACTAAGCAACTCAACGTTAAAGCAAAACATTCTGGATTTGGTCTTTCAATAAGATAATAAACATTTGGTAATTTTTGGGAGAAAATCTGAGAGATCATGAATCACCTCATAATTGTTAGAAAATAGACCCTATTTTGTTCTTGGAGCAATTTCCTAAAAAGCTAGAACGTTTTAAAATTATTTAAACCTACTTTTATGCTTTCCTGCAATGTCCCATTTTGTTTATCCGGCGTGCGAAATATCCCCCTTTATATTCCAATTGTAATTTATGTGTGTCTTTAACCGTCAACACCTACGAAGTGACATGACGTACGAGCTAAAGTGTTGAGTAACTTTTGGCTGAATTTAAATGAAAACAATACCGAATATATTTCAACAGTTAAAGCTCAAGTGTTGAGTTGTTTTTTTTTCGGATTAGTATTTGTCAAAGTTAGCTATGCTAATGAGGGGTACGTCATGGTCGCTACGTAGGGTTGACTATAACCATAAATACGTGTTCCATGCATTTCACTGGGCTTCTTATCATTTTTTACTGTCACTGCAGTTAGACGGTGGATGCTGTGATTGCATCGGGGAGTTTGAAATGCTCCATATTTGATTTAGTTTTCCACTCAGAGGAAGTGGATAGAATTTAATCATGTAAAAGTTTTTTCGTTCACCCTGCCATAAGGGGCAGGGGTGTTCCTGGAGTTCGACCCTGTTTTTAAAGTTTTAAAACCATGTGCTTCGGTTGAAGCTTGGAGATATTCATCCATTTTTTCCGTGAGGCTTAGGCCTACTACGACGTGATCCTAAGGCGTACTAGCGCGGCCATGAGGCGGCCGGATCCTGTGTCATCTGAGTGAGGCTCGGCTCGGCCATGCAGCGGCCTGATGTTCTTCCGAAGGGTTCTTCAAGAACTGATGGAGCCTATTTTTCTTGGATGGATTGCTGGTGGTGTCCCTGCTGTGTTCACTTCGTCCACTAAAATCGTCGACAAGTGTTTGTGATTCTGCAGGAGGGAGCCATTGTTTTGATGCCTTTTTCGGTGATGATTTTCCCCGTGGTATGAACTTTCAAGTTATTTTACCGGGACATTATCTTCTTCATGGCATCTTTTTTCAAGGGTGGACTTATCATGTCAGTGAACTCTCTTTTTGGAACCAGAACGATGTTTTTGTATTTTGAATGTATTTGGGGGGTTTTTTATTGTCAAAATTGTTTTGGGTGTATCAAATTATTTAATATTTTATATTTACCGTTTACATTTGTTTGAATAAATTGTTATTTATTTTTAAAATGAATTTCATGTATTCTTTTCTCCCGAGCAGAACCATTCCACATTTTCTGTTGGTCGGAGGGGGTGGCCCGGTCATGGTTTTTTTTACCGATTCCGGGTCGTCGCCGTTCCAGCCGGCCAACAATAATGCTAGCTGTGACATTTCTCAGATTCTTGCTCTTAAGTATTCAGATTATGATTACTCAAAAGTGTCATCGATTACATAATCCGCTGTGACTCCCTGCCTGTGATGGCAGGACAGGTATGACAAGATAAGAAATTCTGCCAATTCTTAGATTTCTACTTCAAAAATTGTACGAAATACAGATCTGTTAAAAAGTGCAGAAAAAGTTTTTACATACAAATGACTGAAACTCCTTCTGATAAGAGCAGAATAAAAATTCAAAAACGATTGTCAAGGAAAAAAATGAAGCTTTCCATTGATATATTGCATGGCTTTCTTACGAGAGGGTGAAGCTTCTCATTGCCCTAAAAGACTTTGAAAATCACTCATTTTACAGTAAGAGTGTGATGCATAGTAAAGAAAGCAACCTTCACCCCGCGCTCCGTTCGGGAGAGCACGAGGGAAGATGCGCAGAAGAGCCGGACGTCTCCGAAAAGTTCTCGAGAACGACTCCTGCGGGGAGGAGTCGCCGATACTCGACCGTACGTGCGTTCCGTTTGCGAGAGTCGTACTAATGTGTGTATTTTCTTCCCCTCCTTTGCATTCACTCTCCTCTTGCTGCAGCGTAAGTACACTCTTTCTCTCTCTATCCGTCTGAATTCGACGCGTTCTCGTCGGGGAGCCACACGACGGAAGAAATTCGAAGGGGTGGCTTCCGAGGGAGCATCGCGGAACGCGACCCGGGGGGCACGCGTCGCCCCCCCCCCCCCCCCGCCCCGGCCAACCGCGGCGGAGGCATCGCTCGCACGATTCGTGGGCCGTCCCTTTTGTCTCTCTGATGGGTCCATTCCATGACACTTCATCCAGGCTGTGACACCCATGGTCTTAGATTTTAATGATTTTTTTTCTGTTCCATTTGTAAATTTTTTTGTTGATATCTTTAATACTTTTTGAGTCGTGAATTTTCGAAAACGTGTTCGAAGAGACTTTTTTTCCTGTTCCCCCGAGAAATGTTGCGCAGATGACATGGTTCAAGCAAAAAAATCATAACTTTGGCAATTTTCATATCAAAAATATATTTTTCCTGGAATGTTCAGAATAATTTGCGAATATGATAAAAATGCATTTGATGATATGTCTATTGAATTGTACTGTAAGCAGTAGCTCAAACTTGGATTTCATAAATATTTTTTAAAAAAAACATGAAATTTTGAAAAAATAATTGAAATAAAAGGCATTGCAGTAATTAAAATATTTTTTATAAAAATAATCCTTAAAGTATGTACTAAACGGTTCTAAAATAAAACTGGTGAGATTTTGACTGCCAGTATATTTAATTTCACTGGAAACAACTAACGAATTGTATGCGTTACAACTTCTGCATTACTCTTTTTGGCGTATTACTATACAATACAAATTGCTCTAAATTCATGAAGTACATGCATACTATATAATGCAAAATAAGGCTTTTTTTATAAGATTAGTTTATATATGTATTTTTTTTATTTGAAAGAAAAAAAGTATGAATCATGATTTTGTACAAACTATTCGAAACTTAATGTTGGCTCATTTGCTATTTCTTCATGTGAGACAGGCCCGTCATTTGGGGGGCAGGGGGGGGGGGCAATTGCCGCCCCCTGGCTTTGAGAAATCAATGTATTTACATATAAGTGGGCGTGGTTTTGATGTTTTTCGGTGAAATTGTGTTTGGACCCTTTGCCCCCCCCCCCCCCTGGAAAAACTTGAAATGACGTCCCTGATGTGAGATATCAAATCAGCCAAAAGTAATAAAGGGATATTTTTAATAATAAAAAGTGATAAAATGAGGTCCTTTTCCTAGTATGGAGAAAAGGGTTGTGACTACTTTGGGTTAAGAAAGTTGGAAATGAAAGGGAGAATGCCATCCATGAAAGTATTTTAACAGTTAGACATTGTATTTCAAACGGAGGCGATTGGCGAGAGGCCGAAAACTCTCCCGGATGCTTCTCTCGGTCGTCGCCCATTCTCCCTAATGTGGCTCCCCTACAAACATACTAGGGGGACTAGGAGAGCAATGTGGTTTTTTTCACGCAAATCGAGTGCAAAACGTTTTTATTTTATATCCTCGAGGTAATAATCCTCGTTATCGAGGGGCTTTTGCCATCCAGTAGCGAATTTGAAGTCCCGGAAAGATGTGAAAGAAAATTGATTTTTGGAGCAAATGATCTCGAAATGGCTCCTTGGATGGGAGCCACGTTTTTGTGTAACAGAAAGTGTTTTAGCGATCGGAAGAAGAGGAAATCAGACTGCTTCGCACGTAATACTCACCTGACGTTGCACCGTCTGATTTCCTTTTATTACTATCTACATATGAAAAAAAAAACCTTCATTTTGACTTGTATCCTAGCTGCCATTTCAAGATTTTTTGCTCCAAAAATCAGTTTTCGTTTGCATCTTTCCGGGATTTCGAAATTTATTACTCGATCGGAAATGACCCCCTATGACGCATAGGGATGAACAGATAAGCAAATTGGCCGATTACAGATTAATCGGCTGAGCCGATTAGTGATAAGGAAGATTGTTATTCTACTACCAATTTTTCAATCACTGTTTTTTCTCTTATACAATTCCAAGTTTAGTAATAGTAAGCTTTTTTTTCCCCATTTCCCTAGTTTTCTCAATATAATTTCAATATTTTATCAAATTTCTTAGAACCGATTTTCAGATTGTCAATAATATTAACACATGTTAATTCAACATAAAAGTTAAAAAAAATGGAGGAGCGGTAGTCTGTGGTGAGCACTCCAATTTAGGAGTACTTTTAAGTCAAATTTTTTTAATAATTAGTTGGCAGTTTTATTCAATACTTTCATTCTTTGAAAATAAGAGGTTATCTAAAAGCACTGTGCTAAGGAGAGTGGCTCCCCGACCGGCTGCCGTCTTCGAAACTTCGTCGAATTCGGGTTATTTTCTCGAAACACTCTTTGCGAGTTGAAATCTCTGTGTGCCTCGTCATCGGGGTGGAGCACATGAGGATGTTTTCGTGAAGCTCTATTAAATCTCATCAACACACACATTCAATGAAATATTAATAGTTGAAGCCACTGGTTTATTTGCACCAATGGTTAGTTGTAGAGCGACTAACACATGAAGCTTCGTTAGTGGACTCTTAATTCTGCTCCAAAACGTGATTCGCGATCAGTCCGGCGCTCAAAAGGAAATTGTGTAGGACAATTTACCTTGCTTTTGAAAAAATGTAGACGGCAAAATTGTAGTGGAAAACATGAAGCTGAGTGTGAAACTGTTCTTATTAATGAAGAGTTTTTTGAATGTTTCGGCTCCTCATATTTTGTAAATTTGTGAGCGTCTTTTTCAAGTTCTTAGTTAAATTTTTCCATTTTAAATACTACATTTTTAAAAATTATTCATCTGAAAGTATGTTCTTTAGTGATTTTGGAACTTGATACAGTAGACGTTCGATTCCGTCCTGCAGAAAACTGTCTTTATAACGAGTGGTCGCTATAAGAGGTAGAACATAGAGTATATTAGGATACAGTTGGGGGGTTTTCTCACCGGTCGTTATATGGGGATGGTCTTTATAACGTGTGGTCGTTATAACGAGCGTCGACTGTATTTTCTTTCACTGTATCTTTAATTTAAAATAAAAAAATAATAAAAATAAAAACTATGACAACGATTTATTTACAGCATATATTTACTGCATCAGGGTTCGCGTTTACCCGCTATAGCGGGTTTTTTACGCAAATTCTTGTAGAACGGACGCAACATTCACGCCGTTTCGGGTCCCTGGGACCCAAAAATAATAGTTTATGCCAGGAGAAAAAAAATCCGATCAAAAAGTAATTTCGGACCCGTGTGAATCGAAAAACTCCAGAAAACTAGTGCTGATTTCATGAATTTTTACAATCATAAAAGGAGGGGAAAGAATAAAAGAAACCCAATCATCCTTATCTGTTAACTCAATGACCCCCTATTGTGTGTTGGCCAGGCAATCCTAGTTCTAAGAACGGGGTCGGACGGGGTTGTCCCATTGTCCTCCCATTCTTTTCTTAGAATTGAATAGTAAACATCGTGCAGGTACGAAATTTTCATAGTATTTTAGATCTTTTTTGTCAGTTTTTCGTTAGCACGTGGAAAATAGGCTTAGTGAATTTTGGCATATTTTTACTGATGAGCAGCTATCTTTTAGCATCCGTTTCTGGTCAGTTTTTTTTTTTATTATTTCCTAAATAGTCCCTAGTGCAAAGCCTACAGAGCTAAAATACAATGGTATTTTTCCCCTTGTCTTATCCCCCCCCCCCCGAAAAAAAACGGCAATTGAAACATATTTTCTGCTTGAAATTTAACTATGATTTTCCTCCGCAGAACATTTAGTTTCATTTTGCTTAGCATGTTTTACTTTATCTTTCTAATTTGTTTACAGATTTTTTCAATAAACTAATCAACATAATTAAAAATATTCTTTAGACATAATTGTGCTTTCCCAACCACAAAGAGTTTTTTTTTTTTTTAAACCTTTACACAAAAAAATCAAATGCTGATTATAAGTCTTAGGAAATAACAGAAGATTACAATCATGGATTTATCCTTGTTTTTATTTATTGCCAGAAAAACTTGCTTCTTTGATTACAGCTTCTTGTGTCATTGTGTTTGACAGTACTTACATCTAGGAATACATCGATGTCATGAATTCAAACATGTCCAATACTAGGAATTCAAATAAAAACCTTTTTATTTTGTGTCTTAATACATCTAATATTAAACCCATGTTAAAAAAATTAAAGGTGAAAATCTAAGTTATCTTCTTGTGGCATCATTGATTTTTTATGCATCAAATTTTGCGAAAAGTTGTCAATTTAGTACATGAAATCAATGGATTATTGTGCATTTTCAGATCAATTTTAAACAAATGTTTTTTCTAACATTAGTTTGCTGTGCCTAGTTACAAAAAAAAATAATGACAGTTAAATTATACCTGCTAATTTTAAATTTTATTAATTTTTTAGTAAGTTTTAGTTATTTATTTTTTGCAAAGAGTAGAAATAAGCAACATATTGTACAATTTTCTACATATTATCTCCAAATGGAGTGCATAATAGGCTATGTCCTCCACCCCTTCTGAAGTGACCCTCAACATAATCAATCTTTTGTAGCCTGCTGTTTCAAAAAGGTTGTGCATCCCTGCCGTCAATATCATTAAACAGTCCTCTTTCAAGAAAAGTTCGGAAGTTGCAATGGAAAAAGCAAATTGAGAAAGAAATGAGGACAGTATACTGGCTTGCCAAAGAGCTACAGGAACAAATTTTTGTCTCTAATTGAATTGAATTAATATTGATCTCAAAAACTAAAGGAAAAACTCCTTTATTAGTATAATTTACTCATTCACCAAGTTCACTTGTTTTCCATTCAAAAGTGTGCACACAATTAATAAATTTTTTCCTGAGGAAACATATATGCAATGCATTTACAACATCTGTAATTTAATAATAATGTTATTTTATTCAAATATTTCGGGACTCAATTTTTTCATCAAAGGACTCACTTTTTTTTCATTAATGGGTCCATGGGACCCAGGTAGCAAATAGGTCAGCGCGAACACTGCTGCATATTACAGTACAATAAACATTATTAAACATACTATCGTTTTTATGTTTGTTTATTGCAGTCGGAGTATATATTTTGGTGCTCTTGGACGCAAACACAACAAAAATTGTCTTTGCTCCTCATCAACTGTTAGCAAACCATGACAATCCTGCATCCAGGGACCGCGCTAAGCGTTCGCCACCTCGCCAAATGCGATAAAATAGACAATTCGGCGAAAAAAAATTCAGATTTGGCTAAAATATTGGCGAATGGAAAATTGTCAGAAATTTTCACTTGGGGGAAAAATAGACTTATTACATTAAAAAACAAACAATTAAAATTCTTTGACTAAAACTCTCGAAGTTTGGCTAAGACTTTTGAAATTTGGCTAATTTACTGGCTAACAACTTTAAATCCTTAGCGCGGTCCCTGTCATTTTTACAGCTCTTTCAGCTGTGTCATTTACTGGTCTAAACACCGAGACCATCCTTTTTCCTTCAAGGAATTAAGTGTTATTCGCACATAGAGAAGGATTCTCATTGAGAAAACTATCATCAATTTTGAGCCTAGTAAGTGAAGGCCTAGTAAGTTATCTTTTAAATGATATGAACTTATCAATTGTTTTCTCTGCAAAATAATAAAATAACAGGTAACAAATGCGCGATATGAGGAAATAACTAACTAAACAATTACAGCTTGACGGACACCCCTTCAAAGCGGACACCCCTCATTACGGACAGTTTATTTTTTTCCTGTCCTTTTTCTAGCAAATTTAAGGAATATACTGTTTGATATTTTAACGCTCAACCTTCCTTGCATTTGCGCATGTATCAGGTCTCTTCTTATTTTATCAAAATATGGGTCATAGTGATAAGAGGGATAAAGAATGTGAGTGGGTTTTCTATTTTGGTTTGTTTGTTTTTCATTGGATTCACTTATCAGGAAGGTTGGTTTGCGCTGATAAATGATAATAGGAGATAATTAAAAAGCTAGAGCCCCGGACAGACATAATTCAATAAAAATAAACTAGAAATTTCAGCATCCAGTTAAGAGCAAATACAGCTTTCGACACTTGCTATTGGAGTTTAAAAGAAAAAAGTTGAAAATTTTCAAGTAAGTGACTATGCTGGACTTGAAGCAAGACTATCTTTTACCTAAGAAAGGACTATTATCTTTACTATAACCAAGAAATGGTAAGATATTAGATGAAATAACTACGTCAAACGGTCCGTAACATAAGATTCTGGAAGATGTTACTATTCTCTTCAAAAGGAGATTGAATATGTACAAAATAAGTATTCCGAATATTTCATGATAACGTGACTTCAACAAGTACTGTCCGACGTCGGAAATGCAAGGAAGGTTGAGCGTTAAAATATCAAACAGTATATTCCTTAAATTTGCTGAAAACAGGATCACACAAACACTTCAAAGACAAACAATCCGATAATATTCAGAAACTCACATTTTTAATTATTATTTTTACTTTAAAGATTGTCCTATCCTATCTCTTCTTCGCACATTCAATACAATTATAATTCATTAAAACTAAATATAATACGTTTTTATGCTACAAAAGCATGAACAATGCTTCTTTTACACAAAAAATATTGAAAATTTAGTTAGGAAAATGACTAGAACTTTTTTCAAAAATGTTGGTACTGAAATGTGTATATTGTGCAATAGCAACAAGAAAACGAAAAAAAGCCACTAATTTTATTCTTTGCAATGATAGAACACACCTTTAGGTTTATATCGAATGCTTCTATTATTGAATATGACCTCTGCCTCTTCATAAAAAGCTACTAAAGTAAATTCATGTTTTGCACATCTTTTTTCTACATCTGATATTTTGCTGAACTTAACAACTGAATTTGGGAGTCATAAATTATTTCTCACTTTTCTTTCTGCTTAATAAGGGATTAAGATGATTTTTAAGTAGCATAATAAGGCTGTAAATACACTTAAAAATAAAGGTATGTTTGCTTTTCAGTGAAATTTAGGTTAGGAAAATGACTAGAACTTTTTTCAAAAATTTTGATACTGAAATGTGTATATTATGTACGAGATACAGTAACGAGAAAACCACTAATTTTATTCTTTGCAATGATAGAACACACCTTCAGGCTCATTTCGAATGCTTCCATTATTGAATAGGACCTCCGCCTTTTCGTGAAATGCCACTTAAGTAAACTCATGTTTTGCACAAGAAAAAAAATGCTCGTCGTAGTTTATTCAAATTTTATTCAAACAAAATTATATTATATAAATTTCAAGTATTTTTTTATTAAATCCTCATACTTTCAGCAACATATGTGAGAATTTTTGGAAATATTGAAAGATTTCTGCACCCGTCACAATTTACTGAAGAGATACGTATACATGCAGATTAGGCTTAGCCGTTGACAGAAAGTGCAATTTTTTGAAAAGTTTGACGGCCTGTAAAACAAAAACCAGATCACATATGGGCAAAATAATTCATATGGTTACTTACCACCATAAAAATATTAAATACACCAATTTTTATCAAAATCCGAGGACATGGGTTACAAAATCCCGTTTTCCTGGGTGATTTGACATGGATTGACCCACTACCATTTTAGAACTTGACAGGAAAAAGTCTTTGCTGCGGTGGAAAGCGAATGTTTACTTTTCTTAGCAAATACATTTTAGGCTCTAGGGGAAAGCTCGGATTCTAAGAAATACAGCTGTTGGTCATAGAGTGCGACTCCACTCGGTAAACTGGTTAAATGTTTTGATCCCTCCCTAGAGTAATCAAACTGTCCGCCATGTCAGGACTATAGATCGTAGGGTCCTACCGCCATGTGCTCTTCAGTGTTTACAATAGACGTTGAGAACCTGATTTTGCCTAATTCTTATTAAAACCTCTACTGCCAGAATGCGGCCTCTGCTGCATTTAAAAATGTCTCGCAAAGCTTTGACTTTGAAAAAGAAAATCGAAAATAAGGAAGAATCCATTAATGAATTAACAAAATTAATACGCCTCAGTGGTGAAATGCTTTTAATGAACTAAAGTTATTTCATTATTTTTCTGTAATTCAGGGATGAAAACAGCTCAATGTCAAAAAAGAGGAAAAATTGTGCTGCTGAAAATTCGGATAGATTTTTTACCACATTATGTGAAATTAGTCATGCAAGATTTCCTCTTAATTTACGCTGTGTAATCGAAAGTAAAAATTTAACTGTGAAAGAGCAATTTAAAAAGTTTTAAAAATATTTAAATCATTCACAACAATGTAGAAAAAAAAAAGGGGGGTGCAATTTTTGATGAATTAGACACGTGTATCTCAAGAAATAAATTCCTTAATTTATGTTGCATTGTCTTTAGCTATTTTTATAAATTTTAAATTTATCAAAATATTTTCTTTCAAAATAATTTTCCCAATTTTTTGACAAAGATCACAAATACTTTTGCTGAACTTTCTTAATTTCTACCTAATACAATGGAAACTTATGTTTTTGGCAGCATGCCAAAATAGAGTACATAGTTCGCCGATACTTGCAGGTCCTCCTTAAGATTACAATCTTGCTGCATCCTAAAAATATTTTCATTATTTTGGAAGTTGGAAATAATTCCAATCTCTACTACTTAAAATCAACTCATTTTAAGCTTTATTTTAATAATGAATGTATTTTTATTTTTTTCTAAAGTTGATGCAACATAATTTTTTTGATTGCGGGGAAAAAAAGAAAAAATGTAAAAAGCGGAAAATCGCGGATCCGCGGAAGATTTTCATCCCTGGTAATTACATAGATATAACTCTTGATCAGTGAATAAGTTTTCTTCTTTTAATATGAGTAGTCAATTGCTCTGTAATATTTAAATTATTTGGAAACTAATTTTGTATTCACTTTTCTTGTCCCTCCCTTAAGCGGACACCCCTTTAAACCGGACAATATTTAGGTCCCCTTAGGTGTCCGTATTGGAGAGGTTTTACTGTAGTTGCTTCCTCTCTCCATTTTTTTCGAGTTGGCTCAGTACACAAATACTAGTTTACACTTTCAAGCACAAGTCTGCATAATTTGTAATTTTTGAAATTACAATAAACATTTTCGACAATCATATTGATATTAAACAAACATTTATTCAATTTGTTTAAAGAAATTAGGCTCCCAGCACCAGGCATAAAATTTATATATTTCTCTAAATATTAGATTTTTTCTATTTATTTATTGCATCATTTGTGAATTTTAAATTGCAGATACACTTAAAGAAAATATCAAGTCCCAAAATCACAGAACAAACTTTCAAAACAGCATTTGCAGATGAATAATTCAAAAATGTAGTAGGGGAATGGTTGAAAAATTTTCATAACAAAAATATTTTATTTTTCACTTTGCCCCATGTTTTTTTGAAGTGAAAAATTTTCACATTTTTTTAAAGTTCAAAATAACTGCCAAAGGTGAAAAATATTTCAACGAGAGTATCATAAAAAAAAAAAAACATTATTCCTTTATGTACAAAAATTTCTAGAACAAAATTCCCATTTCTTCCTTTTGAAGTAGGCAAATAAACTTAACTATTTCACTCTGCGCCACAAGAAAAATGATCAAATAAGCTTTGTGCTGAAATATAATTGAAATTGAAAACCAACGTAAATAAAGCACAAATTAGGTAGAAAGTACAGCTTGTACTGCGTACATGCTGTACTTCCTACCCAATTTGTGCTTTATTTACGCTGGTTTTTAACTTCATTTGTAAAAAAATGTGGTATTTAAAGTGGAAAAGTTTAACTTAAAACTTGAAAAAAATTTAATTTTGAGTAATTGAAGGGAGAAATAAATATAAAATGAGAGAAAAAACTAATATTAGGCTCTAATTATGTACTTTATGCTTCATATTTTTCATCTTGAGAATTTCTTAAAATTTATCTTTCATTGTTTACAAAATACATAGAAAAAAAGCTATTTTTTGAAGAAAATTATGAATTTTAAGCCTCGTTTGGGGTACTTAAATATTTTTTAATTTGGATAAATGATTTTTTGGGACATATTGGGATCTAGGGGAAGCGTTTTATCAACATGAAATTTTGAATTTCCGAAAAAAGTTTTTTTCGATTTGTCCTAGTGAAAAAGGGCTAGTTTGCACTTTCGGACGTAACTCGGCACGGGTTACCGTTGTTCAAATTGTATGAAACTTTTTTTACAATTGTTTTGATGTAAAAGGAAAAAAATAAGAGGGTATGCGTTACAAAATTCCGACTTTCGGTTTTTTGGGGGACACCCTAGTGTTCATACTTGTTTTTGTTTCGTTCGTTTTCCAGCGTTGGCAGACGTAGTATTTTTGATACTACAGTAGTATTTTTTCGCCCCAAATAAGGAGCGTAGTATTTTTCTAGCAACCCTGTTTCCAATATATTTTAATGATTAATTAAAAGATTTGGCGGATTTTTTTTTTTTTTTCATTTTCATAGATTTGATTTCGCATTTCAGCAATATTGATTTTGGCAACGTTTGGAAACAGTATTTTGAAGTATTTTTTAGAGAAAGCGTAGTATTTTTCTGTTTTAATTCTCTGGCAACCCTGTCTTTTTCCTTTAATTTTCAAAATGTATTTATTCTCGTAGCAATCCAAACTCCTAGCCTTATGAAAATGAGTTATTTAACGGTGAAAATGTGCTTTGGGACCCTGCTTGGCGCATTTTCAAAAAGTCACCAACTGGCGCGTTTTTGCTTGTTGTCTCGCGGAGTTGAAAGCTCAGAGAGAAACTACGCAAAATAGCCAGGGCGCTTGGCGCGCCTATCGCCTATTTATTCCGAAAGGGGTACCCAAAGCAGATTAATCAAATATCGTATAAATTGCGATATTGCAACGTTTTTTTTCAACGTGTTTCATTTGGGAAAATGTATTGTTTTTAAAGCTAGGAAAGAGAACTTTTTTTTCTTTTAAGCTTTGGAAAGATTTCTGTTGGTTTCTGTGAGCAACAAAATTTTCTCTTTTGGCTTATTTTTCTATCATACTTTTAAGGAATTATAGTTAAATTTTAACTAAAATGGAGTATTCTTTCTGCTATACCAATTATTTAACAAATGAACTTTTAATTTTATACCACGGGCAAAGCCGTGCGGGTACCGCTAGCAGGGCTCGGAGTTGGCCTGGAATTCCTGGATTTCCTGAATTTTTTTTTTTTTTCATGTGCTGGAATGTCCTTGAATTACACTCAATGTCCTGGGATTCCTGGAATTTCAAGCAATACTTTCTATTATTTAAAAAAAAAAAGCGTAGAATCGGCAAGAATGTTCGTATTTTCTCATTGCCGCTCTCGGTAGCGCAGTTAAACAGCCGTTAAAACCAGTCCCCTCCTCCGCTGATCACGAGATAGAACAGATTTAGCGCATGCACTGAACAACATTCTTTTTGGAGAAGTGGGCGTGTCGTTGGTGATTGGAGGGTTTACATTGTCGGTTGCTGATGATCGTGTACGTAACGTGAATTTGAAAAAATGCCGCGAGACACTAAATTTTAAACTTCTTGTTTGGACACCAAGGATCGGAATGAGAATGTGATTAAAACATGGTGTTCTGCATCGGAAAAAAGTGAACTTTCTGCCTTTGTTTGCCAGATAAAATTTAGCATTGCAAACATGAGATTTGCAGCACTGATAGTGAGAAGCATAAAAGTAAAAGCAATGCAAACCAATCCTTTTTAACTTTTAGCAGTCAGCATGGAAGTAACTCGATTGGAATTGCAAAAGTCGTGTTAGTATCAAAAAATGGCTCGAAGTGGATACCGACGACAGATGCTGACAAAATTCTTAAAGCAGAAGCAGTTTTAATTTTAGAAGCTATTAAAAAAACCTTTTCTTTTTCGTCACTTGGGGATCTAGCAGAACTTTTTCCATCTGTGTTTGAAGATTCTGCAGTTGCAAAAGGGATACAACTGTCTGAAAAAAAGGTTAGATATGTTAATTTTGGCTTAGCACCATACTTTAAATCACACCCTTTTCGCGATATTGGCTCATCATATTATGTTCTACATTTTGATGAAACGACGAATATCGTACGACGATTCGTATTTTGGACTTTATTTCAAGCAATGCTCTTGACGAAAAAAACTGTTGCAATGTTCCATGGATAACCAGCAGTAGACTTCTGTGCATTGAACATGTTGAATGCATCGTTTAACAGTAAGTCTGAATTCATAACTATCATAATTATTTAGAAAACGCTTAGTTGGTTTAGCAAAAAGCATGCTAACTATAATCTTAAACTATTGATGACATATGCACAGAATATGTTTTTGTTTTTATTTATTTATTTATTTTTTTGTTGATGTAATAAACATGAAAATTTATTTACTTTTATAATGACTTTTTTGAAAACATTTGGAAGACATCGAACTCTCTTGGGGAGGGGGGGGGGAGGATAGCAGCAGTGGTTGTGGATTTTATTTTTTTCTTTATATTCCTTAATGACATCTAATGGCTTCATCTGGTAGCCGGAGATCATGATCTTCGTTGATCTCCGGTGTATAAAATTAATGTATTCAAGATACTTATTTCCAGAATAGAAAGATAAGGGTAATTAGCCTTTCATATTGCTATGCCTGTCCCGGAATTCTGAAATTCGAACTCCGAGCCCTGCATCGTAAATTAAATGGATCTCTCCGCAGGAGGAGCAGAACCGGGGCAAGCCCAACTGGGAGCACCTGAACGACGAGCTGCACGTGCTCATCACCGTGGAGGACTCCAGGAACCGGGCCGTGGCCAAGCTGCAGAGGGCCACGGAGGAGATCCGCAAGCTGCTGGTGCCCGTGGTGAGTCCGCTGCTTTCGCGATCCAGAGTAAAATGGTTTCCATCATGCTCCTATCTTCGAACCTCCGGAATTTTTTTTGCTTTTTCGATGATTATACCGATAATTATTAATAATATTCGTCGCATAAAAATGCTGAGATGCAATCGATCTGTATCGGATATGCAAATCGAATTTTTCTCGTTTCTGACGCTATTACCCTACATTAATTATGTGTATAATTATAAAATGAGGTGTGCTTAAGTAATAGGGGCTTTAGTTTTAAAAAAACACCCCCTTCCCCCACACACATTTTCTCTCTTAAACTTTCAGGTCTTTGTTTACGAACTCCCAATCACCCCCGGGAAATGAAGCGGGGTTTTGTTTCGCCGTTCCGCTCCACTACGATGACGAAAAACAATGCGACGTCCGAGGGGGGAGCGTGGCGACGTCCGAGTGTCGTGAATGGCGACCGACATGCACGAGATGCTCTCGAGGCCTGCGATAGGCTGTCTTGATGTGCATGACGTCCCTCCGACGCCTCCGATTGAAAAAAAATATACATTACTTACTATGAATTTATATTTTTGAACACATCATGGCTGAGTTTTGAATTTTTAGCTTTCAGCAGGAGACAAAACATGTTGGTTAGACTTTAGTTAACACAGTAGGTTGGAAAGACATGTAAATTTATTCACTATTTATTAACCACCAACATTTTGCTCGAGCCTTTTCTCCGATGGTAGCTTTTTTGCTTTCAAGATTTGCTCCAACTCTGGCCGGCGACGCTTACGGATTTGGCGTAGTGTTAGAAAAGAGAGTTCCAGTCGAGTCCAGAAAGTTTCTGGTGGTCAAAAAGGAGTAACTTAACGCTGTTGCCATTTTTTAATGAGTCGGCTGCAAGGGTATTCCCAACATAAAAATACAAATGCTGCCTATTGTCGACATCCTGTTCGAAAAGGTCCGTATTATACGCAGAAGAAAATATTTTTTTCAGTGAAAAATAGATTGCATTTAAAAAATACTTTCGCAGATCTGGATTGAAATGATACAGTAACACACACGAATATCATCGGTGAAAATAATTTTTGATGCGAGAAGTAGTTTTTTAAAAAATTTTAAGCAATGGTGATGTCACAGGACTCGTGGATTAATCGCTCTTCGAACGCAAAGTGCCAGGCTTTAGCGAGAAACTTTGAGATCGGGCCGAACGGAAACCGGTTCACCGTGCTTTCCTGGTGCTCTTCCGGAGAGTTGCCGGTAATAGACAAAAGTCTCCAAGTAATGCATCTCTAAAAATTTGCACATGGTTATCGCTGCAAAAAGTTTAAAACAATCACGGCTGACAGGTCATTGGATCGCCTTTAGACAAATCTTATTTCTGTAGTGAATTTACGTACTAAAACTAATTAATAATAGGTGAAAAAAAAGTAGCAATCAAAAGATAGTATAGCAGCATTACAATTTTTGTGTGTGTAAATCTGAAATTAGAGGCATCCCACATCACCGGTTTCGTTTTCGAGGCGCTTTTTTTTTGCGTGTGGGTTTTTGAAAATTCATTAAAAATCAATCATTGTATTTAATCATTCAGGGATGGCGAATTTTTGTGTGTTTGTAAGTCTCTGAACAATATCTAGTAGTAAAAGTTGGAATATTTAATAGGTCGAAACTTCCCTATTGGGTCATTCCAGGTGAAATGAGCAAATCGGCTGTGGCACACATGTCACAGATTTCAATGAAAATTTTTATTTGGGTAAATCATGCATATCTATGAGGAAATGCAAAGTATGAAAGTTTAAAAACTGTTGCTTTGCTATTGACATCAGAAATTAAGACTTACGCTAAGCCCCCAAATTTTCAGAGTTCGTGACAGCCGGTTTGCGACTCAATAGCTCAGTAAGTTATAAACATATTTGAAAAATAAATATTTTCACATTCTCTGGAAAAATCTCTATCAGGAAAGATGAAAGTTGAATTTATTTGGAGCTTTCATTAAGTCAGATATTAACAAAGATTGAAATCTGAAGTAAATTGAACAGATTTCAAACTAGTCTGCTAACTCTTTTAATGAAAAAATAAGAGAAAAGAGCAATACGGAGCGTAAAACTATCGATTACTTATTACCTGGGCTAAGTTAATCATTTCTCCAAATGTGACTCAGCTTAAATGTTTGGCTCGGCGTAGTCGGCAATCGTTCGATGGAGTTTCAATGTGACCTGGCAGGAAGGGCATATTTATAGATTCTGGAAACATTGCTTGCCTGATTTACCTCATGCTACTCCTGTTCGGGAGAGAGCGGAAATAATTTTCAACACAATGGTGCTTCTGCACAGTCTTCAATTGCAGCTCGAGACTTTCCGCAATGGATTGGTGATTCGGGGCCAATTCCGTGACCCCCTGGCTCATCAGACCTGAGGCCAGTGAACTCTTTTGTTTGGGGATTCTTGAATCAAGCAGTTCACTGCTCAGGTGCAACCAGTTTGCGGGACTTGCGCATTTGGCTTGATGGAGCAGTAGCTGAAGTGAAAATTCATTGAGATTCGAGGGTAGTTCCCTCTCGTAAAAGGCCAAGGAGGGCCACCTATCAGGTTTGGGGGCTGATAATTTCAGTAGCGCTGGGAAATTTTGAAGACGGCTTCCACTTAAGTGTACTCATAGATGTTAATGTAACTCTTTTAATTTGGCATTTTTCTTTGCGTAAAGCCCGTTAAAGTAATGCTTACTTTGTTTCTACTTGTTATCCTCTGTTGTGATTGTTAACGTAATAGAGGGTTACAACTCAATATTTCGAGATAAAACTTTCCTTTTTTGAATAAAAAAAAAAAACCAGTAGGGGAGAGCGGGGCTAAAAGTTCCGCGGGTAAGTTGTTCCCTTTGAAATAGCTCAGCTAAGAAAAAAGATACATGTATTTTGTAGATACGTCATGAAACAGAATGTTATAGCGCGCAAATGGCAGCCGTTTTAGCCTGTCCAGTGGCGTCCGGTGTATCAAAAGCCGAGCACGTGCATTACTGATTTACGAAAGTAAATATTTTTGTTTTTGGTGTTTTTGGTCTTTCGCCCGAAATTTAATAGTTAATGTTTAGCTTTTTGTTTTTTTTTCATGAAGATAGATTGTGCAACCTTATATCCTACGCTGAAATTATTTATGTTTCGTTATCTAACCTATAATTTAAAGTTTTAAAGACATGTGCTTTTGGGGCTAGTTGTTCCCTTTTTTGGGGGCAAGTTGTTCCGCGGAACAACTTGCTACAGAAAAATTAGCAATTAGCCCGAAGGAACGTCTTGCCCTATTCATCTGAACCAGTGATGCAGTAACTTAATACACATATAAATAAATATTATATGTTACTGTGAAGACCGAAAGAGAGATTTCATCAAACATAAATCCAGAAATATTCAGTCTGTGAGATAGACATATATTAGATATAAAATTTTCGAAGAGCAACCTATGTAAGATATCGAAATATATTTCATATTTTGATATAAAAGTCATATTTTCGGAGGATCGTATTAGAAATTCTAGATAACTCCCTGTTATAGTTGAAGACTGAACCAATTATCTTAGCTTATTAGCTGTTGAAGCTGTTAGTTATTATATGTAATTTTAATATGTTGCACGGTATTAACTGTATTTTACCATATTAATGTGTTATAATTTACTCTTTACTAGAGCCCTTTACTGCATTGCCCGGCTTTGCACGGTCTACCTTGAGAATAAAACTTTTGTCAAGCAACGCGTGTCTATAAGTCCCGATTGCATTATTAAAATCGATATTTTGCTGGCATCCGGTGCAAAAAAGAAATCAATCGCCAAAAAAAGTTTTAAATCCCGTCGTAACAGGAAACGCCTCAAAGCAAAGGTCTCATTAGAAAGATCGAAGAAAATGCGTCCTAAAGGGAAATTTCTCGCGCAGCTTTAGAAATTACTAACCGCTTCACCCGGCAAAAAGATACAGGGTTTTTTTAAGTTAGCAAAAATCCATTTCAAATTGGATTTACAGAAATCGTCTGTTCTAATTAGCGTGAAAAAAATGAAAGGTAAAAAAAAGTTGAATAAAAATCGGTTGCCATTTTTTTTCTTGAGAGTAAACTAATTTTCTAAATATGACCGATTTTAACAGCATTCAGTTGATTTTTCGCAAAATATCGCCAATAGCGCAAAAATTGAACCAAAATTCAAGAAATCATTTTCTTCGGCAAATTTGTCGCCAACTTGGCGATCTGTCACTAAGTTGGCATCAAACACTTGGCGACCAAAAGCTTGGCGATGTATCGTCAAGTGATTGCGCCAATTCATTTCACTTATGTCTACATTAAAATTAACATTGATTTACCACAAAGGGGTAAGCCCCCCCCCCTGGGAACATTCGAATGCAACCACAAGGGGAGGTACACAACTAGACCTCCCTCAAAGCCAACATATCAAATTAGAATCTTCTACGGTATACAGTTTTTGAGTTACGCGACATACCTACATACGCACATGCATACATACGTACATACAGTCATACAGATGTTCATAAAGTCATACTAATATCAACACTTTTTTTTAATACAAATTATGTTTTTAATGAGTTATTCATCTTGCAACGGGGTTAAATTCGAAATCAGCATCATTATTCATCGTCTTGTTAATATCGGAACAATTTGCCCCACCCACGGAACAACTTGCCCCAAGACGGGGTTAGTTGTTCCTTTTCGGCTTTACTTGCTATAAAATTAATTATTAAAAAACCTTTCGAAACACAACTCAAAAAACAGTCTGTATATCAAAGGGACATATAATACTAAGTTTTAATATTGGAATATCAATTCTAGAACCAAGTTTTCAAAACGAATTTTGAACTTGATCAAAAAACGGAACTTTTAGCCCCGCTCTCCCCTACACTTAAATGGAGTAGAAAATAAATGAAGTCCAACTCTTCACTGTAGCTCATATGGTTGCTTGTGAAAATTAGGGTGTCATTTTAATTCCGAGTGTTTCCGATGTTTCAAAGCTTGAAGCTCGCTGTAAAGTTCTACTCTCTTGATGGGGAAAAGTGTCATTTTGTAAGATTTAGTACTTATTTTGTGTGTAGGTCTTACAGAAACTTCAGAACTTGGTCTTTTTCTCGGAATTTTGTTTCCTCATTTTTCTTCTATCTGCTATAACTTTGTTGCGGTTACGAATAGGACACGATAAGGGGTGGTTCTATGTTCCGCTTGGGCTGTTCTGTCACCCCCTTTTGTATGGGGTCATTCCACACCAAATCAACCAATAAAAAATAAGTCTTTAAGGTCAATGTTTCAGATTGCAATGATTTTTTGTCTGTTCATTAAACTTGCCACCATGATGAAAAAAGCTGAAGTTTCAAATTTTTTCAGCTATTCTTTCCAAAGTTATAATTTTTTTTAATTTTGGAAGTATCTTTTGGAAGTATGCAAGTTTTCCCTCGCTCGGTAGTCTTTAAATGGCCACAATTAAACTATTTGACCTAGAGAGTTAAACCTGGTATTGTTTTGTTCCATATTTAGTGAGGTTTCATAAAATATATAACATGACCCAGCTTCTAAATTTTTTTTGCAAAAAAAAATTTTAATTTGAAAAAATTCAAAATCGAAAATTTTAATTTTTTTGAAAAAAAATGTTATTTAGCCTTCTATTATCAATATATGTGCAAAATTTCATGATGGTACTCTAATGGTATCGTGGTGGAAAAAAAATATTTTTTCTTTCAAATCGCTTTAATTTTAGTCGTAAAAAACATTTGTTCTGTTAAAAAGTAACTCAAGTATACACAATGATTATGGCATGAAAAAAAAAACTAGTTAGCAATTACAAGCATTTAGAGCAAGTTCAAGCAAAATATTTAAAATTGAAAAAAAAAAATCCTCAAATTTTTAGTTCAATTTTAAGTTTTTAATTAAAAAAATTAAATGACTTTGCCTGTTTAGAAATATTTTAATAACAAATTTACTAATCAATGCATGTATGTTCATTTTAATCTAAAAATTTTAAAAACTGAAATGGAGAACATCTTTACATTAAACAAAATCTTTTAATGCACACTGCACAAGGATACACAATGCCGCTTTTTGGCTAGCAAACAAACAAAAATGCACAAAAAGTAGAACACTAATTTCTTATAAATAAATAAAATCGCTTGAATTATAGTAAACAAAAATTAATACATTTGAATCTTCTAAAATTCTGAGTGCCAAATAAAATTAAATAAAGTTACTTTCCTTTTATTCCAGGCAGCTGAATACTTGAATACTTTTCATAACTTGACCCTTCGGTTAGGGATGAATGACTAAATAGAATCTAGCAGCGTCCAATCGCTGACCAGCGAACAGTCCGTTTGACTGTGCGGAATTATAGACTCAACTGTGTATGATTATGTTATACTTTGGGGGTTTACTTTAACAAGTCTTTTTATGGCTACACCTACACCTTTGACATGCTCTGTAGCATAAAAATGCCATTCAGCCTCAATTCTGTCAAAATGATCCTTACAGTAGCAAACGTTTAGAAGCAAATTTCGGTTTTGGTAGTGAGCTGCTCGGGCCATCTGAAAAGTAGTAAAACTTCTTCAAATTAGACATGATATCCCGTAAGAATTCTGTCATTTTTTTCTGAAAAACAAAGTGTACAAAGCAGTCTGAAATGAATTCAATACCCTTGTACGGCACAGACTTATTTGTTGTATTGTGATCTTTGTTGTAGCACCCAACAATTGGGTGTAAGGTAGCCGTACTCTTGTGCGCCATCTCGCAAAATAAACAAGTAGCTTTCCGCAAAGTCACATGTTGCTACACCTTTATTTTCTCCCAGTGTTGACTTCCTTCCAGAAAAAACTCATGTATTTTTTTAATGTACTAACTTTTAAATGCTCTATTACTGTGGAGCACCCTCCTAACTCCTCAGGAATGAGACTCCCTCGAACAGAAAAAGGACCCACTATAAACTCCCTTAAATATTTTAATGGCAATCTTTCTCCCCCCCCCCCCCCATGCACGGGAAGGGAGGGGAGGGACACAATCGCTCTGATCAAAATAATATGAATGAAGATATTAAAAGTAGAAATATTTTTTCCCTCCAGGGGTATCACCTTGTTTTTTTTCATGCTGCAATTGTGGTGTATACTTGAATTACTTTTTAACAGAACAAATGCTAGAAATAAAGCAATTTGAAAAAGCAAATATTTATTTCGCCATGATACCATTAGATTACCATCACGAAATTTTCCATGTATGTTGCTAACAGATGGCTAGATAACAAAAAAAAAAAAAAAATCAAAGAAATTAAAAATTTCGATTTTAAATTTTTTTAAATTAAAATTTTGCGAAAAACTTTAAAATTTTTTAGCATGTCATGCGGTCATGGTTTGAAACCTCATTAAATACTGAACAAAACAAGACCAACTGTAAATTTTTCGGTCAAGTAGTTTTTTAATTACAGCTACTTGAAGGTTTCTAAGTAATGCAAAATTTGTGATTTTGTCAAAAGTTTAAAATATTATAACTCGGAAACAAATGCATAAAAAAACCCAAAACTTTGTTTTTTATCCCTGTTCTGTTAACACTTTATTTGAGCCAAAAATGAGCAAAATCCGAAGACATGCAGTTTTGACCATTGGTTGATTTGACATGGAATTACTTTATGACGTCGGTCAAAATCACCCTGTGTGTGTGTCTATATATATATATATATATACACACACACCTAGCTAACACACATAGGCTACCTCCTCTGTCTGGTTCAATTGATTTTAATTGATTTATGTAAACTTATAAAATGAACTGCAGTCTTTTTGCAGACTGAGGGTGAAGATGAATTGAAGAAACGCCAGCTAATGGAACTGGCTATCATTAACGGAACGTACAGAGATAGCACGGGAAAGAATAACAGTAAGTTGGAACTCTTTACCCTGTCTCTAATTGACTTTTTAGAAAAAACTCTATATGAATATTTTTTTCTAGTGATGTTAAGTTTATTATTATTCTTTTAAGATTGAAATTGGGCTGTTGGTAAAAAAAAATCCCTTAGTTTATTACCGTTGTATTGATTTTTGCTGGATATTTTTTTTATTTCTACAATTCACAGCTCCTTCTTTTAGTTTCTCAATCTCACTAGAAATATTAGTTTAATTGCCTTTTTTATTACTGACTAGCTGCGTGGCCCAGCTCTGCCCGGTATACCTTGAGAATAAAATTTATGTCAAGTAACGAGTGTCTATAAAAGTTCTGATTAGATTGAAGTCGACATTTTGTGCAGTACGAAAAATGAATCAATCGCCAAAAAAGTTTTAAATCCCCGTTACAGGAAAAGCAAAAGCAAAAATTTTATTTGTTTATGCTCAAGAACAAAATGACAACACCTTTTTGTTATCAATAATTTCTTTCACGCTCATGCAGACGATTCTTATAAATCCAATTTAAAATGGATATTTCCAAATTTTCAAATGCCCATATCTTTCTTCAGGGTGGAGACATCGATTAGTGGTTTTGAAAGCCTTCGGAAGAAAGCTTTCTTCACAGGTTTTTTTTGCGTTCTTTCGAATGAGACCAAGATCGAGAAGATCCGAGAAGTATTTCGCTAGATAGAGCCATTTTGAAGTCCTTTATTCGAACTTGGTGGGGGGGTTACTTTCGGGATTTTAAAGTCTGTTTTCTTTAGAGGACAAAGTTGAAGTTTTCACCCGAACCCTTTGGAGCCGGGGATTTTTTCAAGTTTCATACGTCTGGTAGGACAGTTTATACCTTCACTCTTCGATGGAAAAGAAATCTGTGGTTCAACTGTCGTACTACCTGGGTCGAAAGAAAAATTTCCACATGAGCAGCCCAGATCCAAAAGGATATTCTTTGTTTTATTTATGTGGATTTTCATCAAACTTGAGTAGAGTACTCGCTTATGGATTTTGGCCATTCACTTTGACCCTGCTAGAAAGGAAAATAATTAAAACCTTTCTCAAATGCTTTTTTTACATAGAGTAATTTTTTTTTTAATTTCATAAAACACTTCGGAAAATGTTAAGAAATTAAATGTGTAAAGTTTATTAAGAAAGTTGTTTGAACTTTCCCAGTTAGTGGTCGGCCTGCCCCCGTTATTCATTATTAAAGTGACCTAAAAATGATGCAATATTTATGATGCCTGAATGGATCATTAATGTAATTTAATGCAGTAATTAGAGATGGAACGAAGCGGCATTTGACCGAAGCGCCGAATACCAAAGCTTCGGCCAACTAATGGCCGAAGCTTCGGCTGGCGCACATATTGAAGTTTTTGGATTAAATGCATAATAAATGCGTAGAGTTTTATACTTTTCTCCATATGTTTTAATATTCTTAATTCTTAGCGTTACACAATATTTTCAGCTTACTGTAGCATTCTTAAATTGATTTCATTAATTTAAGTTTATTTTTATTTTGGTTGTTTAGTTTAATGTTCTTAGTATTAAACAATATTTTCAGCTTACTGAGTCATTCTTAAATTAATTTCACTAATTAAAAGTTTTCTTGTTTTGTTTTGCTTTGTACTGCTAGTACAAGAAAAGACGACATTACTATTTTTGTATTGCAAATTAGTAGTAGGCAGCTCTACTTGGAACATGAAAAGCTCAGTCTGCAGTTCAGTTGATGTTTTATAATAAAACAACTGATATGATCATGTATTATTATACCATAGAACTACCCAATCTACTACTATTTACGTTGTGTTACATATTATAAATATCTTAATATTCTTAATGCAAAATGCTTCAGTTTTTGGTGAATTCGAAAAAATAGTATCATGCATTCTTTTTTACTTGTCTTTCATTTGGTATTTATTTTAAGAGGATTATTTAATAATGTCACAAGTTCAAACCAAAGAAACTATTCATTTCAAGGTTGAGTTTTGGAAATCACAAGCAATGAATCACAAGTAATAGAACTTTCGTTGCCTAAAGAAAAAGAGCTAGAACTATACATGAACAAGTCACTCTTAAATAGGAAAAATTGCCCACTGAATTGGTGGATGGAAAATAAGACAATTTTTCCAGGATTAGCAGAATTGGCCAAACACTACTTATCTGCTCCAGGTAGCAGTGTATACAGTAAAAGAATATTTTCCGAAGCTGGTAATGTGTACAAGAAGAAAAGAAGCAGGATTCTGCCTAAAAATGCTGAGACATTGTTTTTTTTTTTTTTTTTGCATCATAATTCTAAGTTGTGTGACAAATGAGCAGGTATTATTCTATTAATTCAAGTATAAGTGATGAATCTTTTTTAAAGTTAATCAACTAATCAGAATTTATTCTTTTTTAATTATAAACTAGCTGCCAGGGCAGCTAGATTAGCTTCCTGCGGCATGTTGATGCATAACGTCCCCCTTCTCTAACTTTTACCTCATTCTGAAGTTATATTTTTTGATAAAATTTAATGTTCATTCGATTTCAAGACATACCACGCACGTGGCCCGGACGTTGCAAAGTAGTGAGGAAAATTTCAAGAAACTACTCCCCGCCAAGGCGGCTCGCTAACAGGCGCTTCACGCCTTTACTTTTTTCCTATATAAAAGAAAATCATTCGAATTATTGAGATGCTTCGCGCCTCCAAGATGGTGAGGAAAGTTTCAGTAAGTTCAGCTCGCTCAAAGGAAAAAAGCAGACATAGATACTCAGTTTTTGATATAAGTAGATGGCTTTTCAACAAATGAATGTTTCAAAATATTACAAGTAGCTAGCGATAAAAATACTATGTAAGTGGCCCGCTCATGAGTTTGATTTAGTTAAGCCTTTATTCAAAATTCTCACTTTCATTGTTATCACTGTTTCATAGCAACCACGTTTCAACAACGGATTTCATATTTAATCATTTATTGGCTTAATCGCTTTAAACTTGACTACTTATTAATTGATATCTTCACTAATTAAAATCGTATAATTATATAGATTGAAACTAATGAAGCCTGAAAAATTACCTATCTATCGGTACCTGGTTCGACTTTCAGTTCATTGGCGTTTAGGAGAAAGAAGCGTGACATAGATAGAAAGATAGATACTCAGTTTTTAATATAAGTAGATACTTAAAATGCGGATCTTGGGTGGATGTGTGCTACTAATGGACTGGACCCCTTCCTCATATTTTGATTTATACAAAAATAAATAAGATGTAGCTTTAAGTTATGTATTAACAATTACTTACTTGTTTTACTATATCTTGATTTTGTTGTTTAGAATCTTGATCAATGAAATACATAATAAGTTAATATATGTTGATAGATTAATGCATCTCTTTAAAAATACTGAAATTGTGTACCTATAAATTTTCAAAAAATATAAAATTTTAAAAGAAAGTAATTCAGGATGCATAATAGTTGCACATCTGTCCTTGTACACATAAGCATCATTACCATTGTTCAAAGTTTCAAAGCTAGAAATCATTGAAAAATACTCAATGCAGTATATTTATATAGCTTTTATTTTAAAACTAAAGTTTTTTTGAACAAATATAACGAAATGTAATATTTAAACAAACATATTGTTAATAAATATTTTATAAATTATTGATGGCATTCAGACTTCAAATGTTCAATATGCACATATTTTTAATTGAATATAAATTTCGCTTATGCTTTATCATGAGGAACAATTTTGAGTTAAAAAGACTATCTTATATGATAATTGTAACAGAAAATTTGCTGCATAAATTTCAGGCCGAAGCGGCCGAATCACAACTCATGCTTCGGCCAGACCGAAGCTTCGGCAAAATGGCGGAAGCTTCGTTCCACCTCTAGCGGAAATATAATATTCCTTTTTCATTTTACCCTTCATAGTAGCCCTCTAGATTAAGGCCTTAAAGTTAAATACCTACTAAAAAAGGGAAAATGTTTATGACTGTACTATAAATTGTTATATTTTATTTTTAAACCATTAAATCATTACTTTAAAAATGATTTTTAATGTGACGAAAATATCGTTGAAAGAATGTTAAATTTTTACAATAAATATGTATTATGTTGATGGAAACTTTAATTTTGAAGTCCGTATATAAAATAATGATGTAAGAAAATAAAAATAACAGTAATCTGAGGATGCATTTGTTTGAATTATTTTATTCTGTGATTATATTTCTCATGTATATATTGTTTTTCTGTAACTGGTGTTATTTGCCAACAATGTAATGTATAAGTATTTTCGCAGCGCTATTCTATTGTCGTGTTCAGCTCGCTCGCCAAAATCAAATAGTTTTCATTTGTGTATTTTAGTTTTTCCACTTAAACGTAATAAATGTTAACAGCGTTTACTGTCCAAAGACTATCTTGATGTTTCCAACTCTCTTGCAGACATCTACATGTTCCTGGGTGAGCCGGAGGCCGCCACCCGGCTGCTGGCCGCGCCCCCCATGGCGCTGGCGTCGGGCCCGCTGGGCCGCCCCGCCGGGGGCACGCCTCTGGGGGCGCCCCTCATCCTCTCCTCCCGCATCCCCACGGCCGCCCTGCTCAACGGGGGCGCCCCGCCCCCGCTCATCTCGCCCGCCGACGCCGGCCTGCTCTACGCCACCTACGGGGACTACCAGCACTACGCCGCCCTCGCCTCGCCCCTGCTGGCAGAGTACCCGCACGCAGATGCCGCCGGTGCGTTGTTCGGACGCTAACCTCCCCCCCCCTCCCCTCTCTCCGTCCTCGCTCGGCGCCGTGCCGACGGGGCGCGTCGTGCTTCGTCTCGCGGTCGTGGACGGGGGGTGTCGTTGAACGCCCTCTGTCAAAAGCTTTTCTGGGCAGAAAATGGAACGAATGAATGGCGAAACTAAAATTGAAAGAATCTGATGGTTTCTTCTGTAGGACGCCCTTCTCGCATGGCGTGTTGGTGTTTACTCCCACCATTGTTACTTGAATGTCGTTGAACGACTTCTGGCGCGAGTGTTTATAGGCACACAATTAAATGAATTAATGGCAAAATTAAAATTGAAAGAAAATGTTCCTTTAACGGTTTCCTTTATATGTTTTAACCATGAAGGAATAGGAAAGTTTTGACCATACGACGCTCTCCGTGCACGGTGCTCTGTCGATGTTTTCTGACACCGACATCTGTCGCTTTTTCTCAGTGCAAGCACTGTGGTATTAGACACTTCCTAATCACACGGGGTCGTGTAGATGGGGATGCGTCGTTCCTTTTTATGGTTGTAATAAAAATTGTTTCACAACCTCTCACATGCATGTAGATTACAATTGGGGGAATTTGAAGTTTCAGTCTTTTCCTCTGATCGACGTCCTCCTCGCACGGTACATGGTCTGGGAACGACATATTTGTGTTCAGACATTTACCTCGGTTGCTTTTTTGTCATTTCCTGACGTCAGTTACTCGAGTCATTTAGTGACCCCTCGTGTGCCGGTAAAAAATGAAAAGAATGACGGCATTGTGATGGAAGGGATTTAGAATTTTGTTTGTTTCCTCCTCACAACATCCTCCTGGCATGGTGCTCTGATGGGACGCATCATTTCCTCCCGTGAGCTATCCTGAAACGACTTCTCACACTAGTGTGGTACTTGAAATAAAAGGAATGACATAATTCAATCACAGTTGGAGGAATTTGAAATTTCAGTCATTCCTTGGAATGACATAATCATTATTGAAGGAATTTAAAATCTCGGACTCATTCCTCGGAATGACACCCTCCTCGAACCAGTGCAGAACATGAAATAAAATATTGTGATTGAAGTAATTAAAAATTTCCGATTCATTCCTTGGAATAACGCGCTCCTCCCACGAGCGCTGACCATAAAATTAAATGATTGACGTAATGGTAATTGAAGGAATTCGAAACTCCGGAGTCATCCCCGGGAATGACGTCCCCCCCCCCCCCCCCCCGTGCCGGCGCGCCTCGGGTCCCTGTGTCCCGGCCTCGAGGAGCGTCGCCCCATGTCACCGAGATTGTCCGGCGAGAGAATTATTTCCGAGATCTGATCGGGAGATGAACCGCAGCCACGCCCATCGGTTCCCCGAGGAGCGCGTGCTATGTCGAGGAATGCATCTTCGACATTTCATTGCGTGAATGACGTTGGCGACGACTTCTGTTTGTTGGATGCTGAACATCTTTGCTGTGAAATGGGTTCTGTCTGTCTGCCTGGAAAGGACATGTCATCCAAAGGATGCAGTGCATTTTTATTGCAGCCACTCCTTCAGGGTTTGCCAGATAATGTGCCCAAAAATTTAATTCTTTTTTTTCGAAATGCATCATGCGCGGAGTATGCATACTTCCAAAATAGTAATGGATGTCGTCCTTTTTATCATCCTTTTGAAGTCCTGAAAATATTCATAAATTCCATTTGCGATCCCAGGATCGGGTCCTTTTCCGAGCAAAGTCCGAAGCTGACCCGAAATGAAGTAGATTTAGCAACGGGGCGTCATCCCTGGAATCTGTTTTTAAGACTTATATAATGAGAATAAGTGCCTGTTGACGGCTCACGAGGGGCCATCGTATCGAAACATGGGTTTGGGTTACATTTTCAATAAAATGTATCTGTTAGAATATTTGTTTTGCTTCGGAGAGGAGAAAGTGGCCGTTGACCGTGAGAGGAGAAGTCGAGGCGCTCGTTCGAGACGTCCCGCTCTGTCCCCTTCTGCCGTCCCGCGGGGACGTCCGTCCCCCGTTCTTCAGTTTCTGTGATAAAGGAGATTTTCCTCTTAACTTATTCATTTTTTAAGATTGTTTTCGTCCGATGTCGAGGAGCGAGCTCTCTCGTTTTATGTATGTTCAGCTTCGATGTGCTCTTGAATATTTATATATATATATCGATATTGTTATGTATGTGATTGTGCATTTTGGATCCGTGTCATGGTCTCAGGGAAAGTGATTGTCCGAAAGTGGGTTTTTTTGTTGAGTTTCGAGGAAGTTTATGATTATTTTCTGTTAAGTCTGTTGTTGCTCAGGATATTACTCAATGTAATCAAAAATTAGTTAAACGAGGGCAGAGAATGCCACGCTAAGAGTTGCATTCGAACGACCCTCGTGTGTTGCGATGTCGTGATCTGTTTTTCGTAGTTTTTAAGAGCTTAGACGAATGAGTTTTAGAGAGGTGGAAATTTAATTGTACAGCTCCCACCGTTTTTTTAATTTTTTAATATTTATGAAGAGTTTACTTTTTAAAGATTATAGTCAGTGTTATGTTCTTCGGGATGGGTCTTTGCTTGCAGGAATAGATGATATGCTGTGTTTTTTGTTAGTGCTTTCAGATTTTATTTCCAGATTTATGTTCAAAGAAATGGGGCCAAATGTCTGTATTGAAATGATTGGAGAAATGCCGAGCTGGTTCGTGTTAGAAAATATCTTTAACAGTTATGCCTACCTATGATGTAATGTTGAAATATAACATTTAAATATTTATTGGTCTACAGTCAAAAGCTGTAATAAAATGATTCCACCCCCTTTTTTATTGATAACATATGCGTATGTTTGATCAAGTCATGCACATAATTTAAAGTAGTCATAAAATCCCAATGCAATTTTCTCTAAAATTCAGGTGCTAAAAGATTTTAAGCAAGAAAGCTGTATATTATACTTTTAAATTTAGAATTGAAAAGAAATGCCCCCCCATAGGCATATTTTTCGTCCCGGTGGTTTTCTAATGTCCGTGGTGTTAATGGGGTGCTAACTCATGTTAAGCATGGTTAGTACATGCTTATTTATAAATCCTATTCTAAAGAAAAAACTTTATTTTTTCTTTTAAAATTCGTGAAATTATCTTGAACTCTTGTGCTTTCGAGGACAATTTGTGAGAAATAGTTTTTTTCCTACTTACTGGAAATTCCCTACTGTTTCATAAGCACTATCTACTATAAATTGTGAGTTTAAGTTTTTCAGTGCTTTTTTGGTTAAATTTTACAAATTGTAGTCCTACTTTTTTAAGAAAAAGTACTTTTTTAAGAAAAAGCTGTAGGAGTTTGCTTTTGATAAAATTGAAGTAGCAAAAAAGTCAAATTAACAAGTTTAAAGTTGCAATGACGCAATGACTGCAATTAGAAATTGTTTTTTAGATGAAGTCAAATATTGAAGATCCAATAAGTTTACTTACTGTTCACGAGGACGTAATAAATTTTAATATTTTTGATTTTGTGATGTTTTGGTTTTCCATGAACTGTTGAAGTATGCGTGTGGGATTATTATTGAAATGAATGAGATCTAATGGGTACTAGTGTAACTTCAATGTAGTTTATGAAATTTTGTCCTTTTTGATTGTTTGTTTTCACGAATATGGTCATGTGATTATTTGCAATAAATGGCTACTTGAGGCAAATAGTGCACTGGAAGTGGAATTGTTGAATTGGCATCGGTTAAGTTTTCGAGGAGCGACTTAGACAGGTTTTTATCAACAACTGCTGCGTTGATTATTTTATTTTCTGGTTAATACTTGGTTTATTATCAAGGGATAATCTAGAACGAAATTAGGTCTGTTAACAGACTCTTGACCAAAATCTGACATTCAAAAACACAGACCCTTTTTAAAAATCCTTAAAAAAAAAAAAAAAAAAAAAAAAAACAGGCCCTGCTCGAGAATTAGACTCGAAACTGACAAGTTAAGTTTTACCATTGACTTACACTATTATTTACTTATAGCTGAAATTTCTATTGTGTGAATTTCAATTGTCAGTGTATTTCAATTTTGTCTCCGATATTATTAACAAGATTTAACTGTTTCCTAACATATTTGAAGGGTTTCGTTTATCAATTTAAAAATAAGTGATTGTAGTGATGAGTACAATGTGTTGAGTGTCTGTTAACTTTCATATCTTCATGTAGGCTTGGTATGGATAAGTGGGCCCCCTTTTTAGAACAGTTCGTTTTTAAAGCCTTATACAAAAGTTTTCAAGCAAAACAGCTTCAATTTTTTGACTTATTTTATCTTGGACATTATTAATAAACACAAGTTCAGCATTATTTCCTAAAAAAAATGCTTTAAATATTTTTAACTAACTTATTCTTTACAAAGTGGCGTGTGGGACCCACTTATCCCAAGTGGGTCACCCTCCCTTTATATTTAAAGTGACAATATTTTGGAAAGGGGTTTGTGGGTCCTAATTGACAAAGTATGCAGAATTTTAGTGGAGTATCCATTAATGTGATATCTACTTACATTTAAAAGTGTACTAGCTGTACCCGCCCGGCGTTGCCCGTGCATTTAGAAAATGCAGATAAGTGAATAGCGCAGGAATAGTAGTGTGTATAGCAACAAATCACAATAGTAGCAATTTCTAGTGTAAACAAAAAATAGCTTACTTATTGTAAGTATGTATGTATGGTAGAATGTGTATATTGTATGTATGTAAGAATGTTGTATATGCGTGAAATAAGCATGGAGCGCTGTGAACGATGAGGGAATATAAAAATAACAAAAGGCAAACATTATTTTTAAGTTATTATAATTTATTCCTTAAAATTATATATCATTAAACAATTACGACAGTAACACTATTAAACAATATCAATCTCTTAATGCTATAGCGTGAACAATATTTTTTGTTAGTCCATCTTTAGCTAACACAAACAAACTGGATGGTTTACCCACTCGAGAGCATGCCACGTATAATTGTCCGTGTGAAAAACATGGTGTTCTCAAATCTAAGCCACAAACAGACATCGTTTGACCTTGGGATTTGTTGATAGTCATTGCAAATGCCAATCTAATCAGAAACTGAATACGTTTGAATTGAATTGGCACATCTGTAGGTATAATAGGAATCCGTGGTATGAGTATATTTTCACCTCTGAACTTGCCATTTAAAATCCTGGCTTCGATCACGTTTTTCATTAATTTTTGAATGACTAATCGCGTACCGTTGCACAGCCGGGGCGGGTTCAAATTACGAAGCAAGATAATTGGAGATCCAACCTTTATTTTTTAAAAATTTGTGTCACTTTAATGGTCGTTCATACCCCCCCCCCCCCTCTCGCAGTGAAAAAAAAACATTACACAGCAGATTTTGCCTAATAACTCAACACTCATGGTGTTTGATACGTTTTATTTGTTTGTAATGATGTTTTTTGGTCACAAACAATATGAAAATCACAAAAAATAGTTACTTTAATTTTTAACATATATTTATCTTCTTCAGAATTTTTGACTTTTAATTTTACCTTGAATTTGACGTAAATGCAAGGTATAAAATACAGAATTTTATAAAGGTACAAAAATTAACATAATATAATTGATAGTGTATATAATTTTTGAAAAAATAATATAAATGCCGCAAATCAAAAACCATTTATTGCCACAATCGATTCAAAGCCCCAAAAATGGCGCAAACGTCCATAAGAAAATTCTACAGCATCGAAGGACCCCATTGCCAATTTTAACAAAGATCCGACCAAAACTGTCATTTTGTACTATAAAAAAATATGGGGTAGATCCCCATGAGGGGATGTACCTGCATAAGGACATTACAATCATTAAAATCATTCAAAAAAAAAAAAAAAAAACATGCAGCTGTTCGAAAAAATCCTTGCGGGTCTGGATTCGATCTCATTCCATCAGGAACTTCAACCTGACGCGCAGAACCACTTGACCATCGGGTCGCTCGTTGAAGTAAGGATTTACGATAACACATATTGTATTGGCGAGCAGCGATCTCGAGAAGAAGTTTCATAAATATTTTTTTTTAATTTTTCTAATTCAAAAATCGAAAATCTGGCTTCGAGGTCTGGTGGCCAGCCCCTTTGTGCTTCCGTGTAAAAAATTCCAGGTCCCTGCGTGCGATAGATTTGGCTGGAGAGCTCGGTCAAATGGACAGACAGACACATTACACTTGCTTTTATTATTATAGATGAAAGAAAATTATAAAGCGGAATACAAAACAATTATGTCCCTGTGAAATTAAGAGCCGTTAGGCATATTTTTTGCTTTTATGTATAAATTAGTGTTGAATAAACATAACGGAGCCGATTAAGATCAGTTTTGCTAAAATAGAAAAATTATAGGTTGAAAAAAAAAATGAAAACACTTAATGTCAGCGTCTATTGGAAGTTTTCTGAGGGAGAAATCATCCTCAATTGTAATTCTAACATTACCTACATCAAACCAATAAAAAGTGTAGCTATTTCTATTCTATCAAATTTTGCAGTTTTTTTTTTTTTTCATTTGTATCATATTTTAAAATTAGGCCTTCATGATACGATATGGTTTTCTTTGATGCAAGTTTCAACAAAGACATAGTCACCATCTTTTGCAGTTTTTGTAGTTGAACCATCAATTTCTTCTAGGTCTCCATAATTATCTTATATTTCATCGTAGAAATTTCTTCCCCAAAACTACTTTTCATTTTGAAATCATCATTATTATGAGGGGGCCCACTTACCCTAATAGAGTAAAATCACAGGGTAAGTGAGACCCCCCTCCCTTTACACACTTATTAATAATACTTTGCATAAAAGTTCTTATTGCAATGTGTACTTAAGATTAAACTCTACAAGAAAACTTGATGAACAAAGGAAAAATAATAAAAACTAACATTAAAACATTTTTTTTTTTTTTGAAAAATGTTGCTTGAGCTCGCAAAAAAAAAAATTTTTTTTTTTTTTGGAAGTTTTTTTTGATATAAATTATATGATCCAAGAAAACGTTCCATGAAACCCAAATATATGCAAAAGCAATCTTTGTGATGAAATTTGACATGATCAGTTTAAAAAAAAAGTACAAAAACCATGTGCATTTCAGTTTTAAGGGTGGTGGCCCACTTACCAGAACCAACGCTACTATTTTTAAATATAGTTTTTAATGGAATCATGCAAGATTTCTTGAAACAGGTTCTATTAGTTTTCAGAAACTTCAGTACTAATTTTCACAAAATTCCAAATTATTTCTCAGACAATTTAAAAAACTGGACCCTGATTAAAAATCCTAAATTGACTCCTGACAATGTAATCTGAAGTAAATTTCCCTACAAAATAAATACCAGTCTTTGTCTGTTTTTGTGCATTTTGTTTGTTTTTTTCAAACAATATTTTTACCCTCATGTGGGTGTGTGATCCAGTTTCGAAAACTTTGTTTCAGTTGATGAATGTGTAAACTAACCAAAATGTCTTTTAAAAATTGATAGATGGGTCATTCCAGCGAAAATAGTACAAATCATGTCTGAAACTATTTACTCAAGTCTATTAATTTAAATAATTTCTGCCAACTAATCATTTTTTTTTCAATTCAGTCTCTATTTATTTGTATAATGAAGTGTAAATAACTAGTACTCATTTATGAAAGGATTTTAAACATTTTGATCACTTTGTGTAACAGGGTGGACAAATCAGCCTTTAAAAATATCTTTGTAATCATAAAGAAAAGTTAGAATCACAGGACAAGCATAAAGTGGAATAAACAGCCCAAAACTGTAAGTCTGCAATTTCAAGAAAATTTTTTTTTCATAATTAATATGACTGTAACAGTGGACATCCAAATTAACTATCTTAAGAAAAGAATGAGGCTCACCCTGGTTGTTGACTACGTAATCAAAGTAGCAGGCTAATCATGGCAGTTATACTACTAATATTTTTTAAAAAAATATCAGATTGAATGCAATTTATTTTACTTCCAAAAGGCTTGTAACAGAGTGGACACTTCGAAACATAGAAAAACTAGGGACATGAATAAATAATAGTGTTTTTTTGGGGAATTTTTTTTTCATTTGCGTAATAATCTGCAGAAATGGTGTCAGAAGCATCTTTTGTGCAGTGCAGTGTCATTTATTTTGTTACATTTCAGCTTAATTTTAAATCACTTTTAAAATTCTAGCAATTTGAAGCTGGGACACGTCATTTTCTCCTTCTGACAAAGAAAATTTTTTTAGTGTCCTTTCTAAATGGATTCTTGATGCAGGGCCCAATCCAGGATTTTTATCTTACTACCTATTTTTGTGAATATATTTAATCGTCATCTTATTTTTGTGAATATACTACTTCTTCGCTATATTTTCACAGCACATTTTAAGTTATTTAATTTTGGACAAAAAACTCATGTCATTGTTAAATTTATAATCATATTATTAAATAATACAAAAAGAACTTACATTGTCAAAAAGAATTATAATTTACTAACACCATAAAAAAAAGACTAATACTCAAAAGGAAAAAAAAATAAAAAAAAACAAAGTAATAACAGCCTGCAACTTGCAGTCTTAAACGTTTGACATAATAATCTTTATGTCTGGAACCTCCATCTCTGGCTGGTCAACCTCATTTTGACATGATTTCAATTGAAAAATCAACTAAATTAAACACTTAATAATGTAGCTCGTATTCAAAAACGCGCGACGCACATGGTTTGATCGGCGATGTAAACAATGGACGCCTCGGCCGTCGCTTCATTTCAGTTCGTTCCGTTCGACACCGTCTTCAGTAATAACTTCATTTCACTTCGCTAACGCGGAAATGCCGATAGTAGCGGAGCAAAGGAAAACTCATTCGATGGGAAGCCCCTGGAATTTCGTCAATACTTCTTTTTCCGACCATTTTTTTTTTCAACAATGATTTAAGATGCCAATTTTTTATGTAATTTTTGTGAAGGTGCCGTTTTTATTACTTTATTTTTGTGAAGGTACCGTTTTTGTTATTTTATTTTTGTGAAGGTACCGATAAACGGTAGCAAAATCGGCCTGCATTGGGCCCTGTGATGGCACAAAATGAAATGGAGAACCAATAAAAAATACACTGAATGGGTGGTAGTGATTAAAATTGATTTTAAGAAAATCCAAAGTCTCGATTGATTTGTACCGCTTTCGTTGGAATGACCCAGATCCATCTGTTGTAAACACATTGGTGTGAACTATGAACTATGATGTTAAGATGTCACTATTAGAAGTAGAGTTCGATGTTACCGGGTGATGGCTCGGCGAGTTTGTCCGAGATGTGTTTCGGTTTGCTTGTGTGTTGTCCTCCCGCTACCTCCGTGATGCCGGGAGCACTTCTCGAGGGCAAAGGGGCAGTCGAACGGCCCCCAGAGATGCCAGAAGTTGTCGATCGAGAGATGAGTGGCAACGAAAGTTGTTGCTTTGAATCCTATTTTTAAAAATGGAAGAGGGTAACGAACTAAAAATGTGGCAGGGAAACCTCGGTGAGTCAAAATTGCAGGAAGGGAGAAAATTAAGAGTTCTGGGAAATAAAAACAAAACTATAGAATAAAATAAAATACTACCACTGCAACAATTAATTTTTAATGTGACTAAAAAAATGGTAGAATAATGCACTAAAGTTATTACATATACTCATCATCATTAATGTATCATATAATTATATAGTTCCACGCGTTTGTATAGTTAGGGAAACAAATGTAGTTCATATGCTGTTTTTGTTTATAGGCAAGAGTAATTTTTTTTTAAAAAATTTCAAAATAACGTGCGAAGTAGTGGTTTGAGAAAAATTCACTTATTCTAGGATTTTTTTTTTTGGGGCAATGGCTCTGATTCTTTTCTTTTGGTACATATAGTTTAGAGGATAAAAAAGGCACTTTGTGCCTTATCCACTTATCCAGCTGCGCTAACGACTCATGAAATAAAATTCTACTTGTTGAAAATAAATAACATGCGTTCTCCATCGAGTTAAACGGGAATAGATACACTTCGTTCTGGATATGGACGTGGCACCCTTCGGCTGCCCCCACCCGCATCACGGAGGTAGCGCCTCTCTCCACTCGTACTAACGCTCTCCTCAAACCATCCAGGTGCCGTGGTTAAGCAGCGGAGGAATTTGGGTTTGCGAGAGCACCCCTATCAGCGCTCGGGCTCCCTCTCTTGAAAGGTCAGTCTGTCTTCTCTCTCTCAGCCTCACTGCTTCATTAATATGTGTAGATGATATTAACCTCTTGTGTAGTCTGTTGTCATCTCATAATATAAGTGTATACTGTGAAATTAACCTCTCGATGTCGATTTGTTTTTAACATTTAAACGTTTTCTCACGGACTGGGTTCGTTTGCACCGCGGTTCTCGCACCCTCACTCCTCGGAACTCTTCTCGCACCAATTGGGTATTTCGTGGATGTGCTGTGCCGCCAAATTGGTCGTCTCACCCCTGCGATTCGACCAACGTGATTTTTTTTTTCGAAACTAATTAGAGGGCAGAACAAGTTCCCAGCGTTTTACCTAGTTGGACTTGCGCTTTGCATGCAAATTCGCCTTTCTTGCAATCAATGGTCTAGGTACACTCAAGCTTGTCCTCGTATTGCATTAGTTATTGCATAAACGTGATCCCCATTTCGTTGTGAGACAAAGAAAAATACTGTTTGTTGCGTCAAATGCAGCTGCCTAATATAATTTCGTGCAAAATGCATGAGGAACTGATGCTCGAGTGCAAAGTTTGATGGTTTTTTGGTGGAGGATTTTTACTAAATGTTGGCTTCAATTTTACATGCAATACGAAATGAAATTTCATCCGCCTCTATAAAACTCTTCCGTTTTTGCTTGTTAGATTCTATTGGCTGGACACTAATTTTGTGTTCACCCTTATTTTTAACCATCTTCTTATTCACCAGTTCAGAACTCGGGACACCCGATTTTTCCGTGCCCCATCGAGAATTTCGATCCATTGTTCTCGGTTGATTCAAGCCACTACACAATAGCACTAGCAGAGATGATCAAAACGACTTTTTGGATAGTGGTAGAATATGGAAATTGCAGAATTTTTCTGGTAACATTTTGGCAGAGCCTGGAAATGATATGAATTATCTGAATTTTTCTCATTTTTGTTTGGCTGTCAATCTGTAAAATATTGGTTAACATATTAATTGAAACTATTTGTCATTCATTCTAGTCCTTAGCCTTACTTAGGTCCACTCTGCCCTGTTCATTTAATATTCGTATTCATTTTTCTTACTTGAATATATGAAAAACGAGGAAAAATTAAGCTGATTTTATTTTGCATAAGCTTTTCACGGATGCTGTTTTCCTAAAGTTGCCTAGTACAATGAGATTTCTACGAAATGCTGCGCACTTTCCGAAATTTCAAAGAGCATTTCCGTCGGTTCGCACCGAATCGTGGTCCTCGGAAAAGCCTCCCGGTCGCAAGCGAGCCCAGTCCGTGCTGCTCTTGCTAATGATTCTTTGTTCTGCCCGGACAGACAGACTAACCGTCTTTTTCGCTCTTAACCCCTCCAGCCTCCAGCGCCTGAACCGTGGTCGAGCCGCACTAACCCACCCGCCTGCCAACACTCTTCTGCTGCCCGGATAATCGACTAACTCTCTCTTAAGTCCCTCTCAGCCGGATTAACCCTCCCGAGCCGAAGCAAGCCGACCGAACCAGGACCGGCCGACCCCACGAGAGGATCGTCCCGGGGTGGTTTTTCCCCTTGTGAACGTGCATCTCGTCCTCCGGATCGGAGGCGTCCGTCCCGTGACGTCGGAGGGCGGAGTGCCGCGTCCTCCGGATCCAGAGGACCCGACTCGGTCTCCGGAGAACGGAGCTCCTCGAGAGACCCCGGTTCCGGGAGGCCCGTCCTCCGGGTGCAGGGTGACCGCACTCTGCACGAAGCGTCTGCTCTCTGGGTTTGGGGAACGAGGCGTCTCGTCCTCTGGATCCCGAGTGTGTTTCTCTTTTGGAAGACCAAATGCCTCTTCCTCGGGATTCAAAGCATCTGCGCTCGGGCTGTTGCGGACGAGACGTCTCGTCCCCGGGATCTGTGGCATCTGCTCTTAGGTTTATGAGAACGAGGAGCTCCGTTCTCTGGATCTGCATTGTCTGCCTTTTGGTAAAAGAAGGCAGTGCCTCGTCCTCTGGACCCTGAGAGTCTGCTCTTCGCTTTTGTGGCACGAGTCTCGTTCTCTGGATGAGAACCCGGGCCCGCTGGTTTCGTAGGATGGGTCGATTCATGTGCATAGATGGAGGAGTGTGTCAAAAGATTTTTTTTTTTCAATTTTCTTTTAAAAGTGATATTTATATTTCATAGAGCGCAATGAGTAAAATCTGTCGTGACGGTACATTTTCTTGAAAGAATCAATCATCCAGAGTTCAAATTAGAAATGTGATTGTGCCTCCAGGAAATGGTTACCAAATCAAAAAATTCTTTTTTTTTTTTTTTTCAAAGTTTCAAGCGGTAGGTCGTCATTGCGACCGAGGGTGGGTAGGTCGACGGAATTCTTCACACGATGAAAGCGACCTGGATCTCGAAGCAGCTCTGTACTTAGGTCACAAAGTGCATTTACTACTTAATATTGTATATTTCCCTTTTTCTTTTTTTAATCTATTATATATATATATATATGTATGTTTTGTATGATAGACAAGTTTGAAAGTATCAAATGTAGCTATATACTTAAACTCTCTGTTTTGAATATTCTATTTTTTCCTCATCCTACTTAAGACTTCGGAATCTCGAGTCGATTCTCCCCATTTGTTGTGTACTTAACTCCTTTCGTTGTTTTTCTCCAATGGTGCCAAAAGACTTTTCACCGAGCTTGTCGCTCCGAATGGCCATAACTGTAGCGATTCCCTTTGCTCGAAATGTTTATGCAGTTTCTGAAATGTTGTCTTTTAATCGGGCATTCTCTGAATTTTAAGTTTTTAAGGACCCATTTTGTTAGCCCACGTGCAGCAAAATTTATGTATGACATACGTAGGTTTACTCCACGATGGATATCGGATCTGGCCACTCTGCTTGTTATAATTGCTGTTATAATTATTACAATGTTGTGCCGTAACGTTGTGCCGCGGCAAAATTTCTCAAATAGCCGGGACTTCATTTTTGCATTTTACACTCGTCATTTGACGCCTTTTGTGGGCGCATAATCCAGCAGGGTAATAGCAGCTCATGACTCCTGATGGAATAAAAATTCAGGACTATTTTTGAAGTTTTTTCATAGTTGAAAGCCGAGAGGTTCCGAAATTCCAGTCGTGTGTGTGTATATACGAGATATTTTTCCAATGTTTGATACGTTTTGTTTTAGAATCTCATTTAACTGCATGAGTGTTTTGTCATGCCCAGTGGTGCTACACCCAAGTGCCTTACATGCAGTGTTGTGCATTTCTCTGTCGTTGGTGTTCTGTGTGAGCTATGGACCCCTGGGGGTGTGGACGCCTCGAGCCTTAGAATGCTTAAACTTTTACCACATTGTGATTCAGATAGCAAAGTAATTATTTCATGAAAAATTTCAATCTTTTGATACATGTTGCATAATTTGCATATTAAATGAAGTGTTTGACAAATTTATTAGAACATTTTACTTAACATAACATGTTGATTGTAACAAATTTAAAAAACAAAGTTAATAACTGTGGTATAAAGTATTCTGGTGCATATTTAAAAAATGAATAGAAAGCAGCTAGATTTTGTTTGGAAAATTTCAGTTCACTTGTAAATTAGCCAATTTATTTCGATGTTTGTAACGTGGTCAATTCATAAGCTACTTTAAAAAATAATTGAACCATAGACTAAATTATATATTTTTAAAACTGAGGCGTGTTAGATAGTGTCATTAATGTTAGTTGTAAATGTTAATTCAAAGACTGACTGCTTTACTTGTCTGAAAAAGTTTTCTTAGTGTCAAATTTATACCAATTTTTCGTCAATCAGATTAGAACATAGGCTACTACGGAAAAAAAAGTGTTTGTCAAATTACCCAAAAAGCAAACACTGCACTAGAAAACAAGTTTTACAACCTTTGAATTGCAGCAAAAAACAGAAAGTGCACAGAGCCTTTCTGCCTTTGAAATCCAAAGTCATTCACGTTCTGTCCCAGAAATGTTCTCGTTCTCCTCACCCCTCGGAAATGTAGTGCGTGGATGGAATTGTGAGGCTGTGCATTGTCCACAGCCCTCGGGCCCCATCGCTCCACAGTGGAGTGTCGAGAAGAGCAGCTAGGAGTGTGTGTGTGCAGCTGCTCCCTGCAAACTCTCGATGTACTTAAACTTGTTTTTCCAAGGCAATAAAAAGTTCATTTATTACACCTGTCGTCTGGTTCTTTCGGTGTCGCATCAAAACAATTGTTTTGACACGACCTCTGCTCTCGATTGCATTTTCGGTACACTGGTGAATAAAATTCTGTTTTCAAAGAATTCATCATCAAGCATTGTATGATGAAATATTACGTTTATTTCACTTGAATCATTTATTGTAACTTCTCTAACATTGTATTTATTTAAAGTGAAAATATGTTTTTTAATTACTAAGCAGTAAATGTTATAACAGCAATATGATATAATTTCATAATATTAAATAAATATTTAACAATGAATTACAATATTTCGTAGAGAAACCATTTCTTGTTTTTAACATATTTTGTCGCCAGTGTCTAAACAAAGTGCCCCTCGTCTCACTGGGGCCATCTCATCACTCAACTTCAAATCCAGTCATCACTGAGCAGGGGAAGACTTTTGCCCTGTCCGTGGGGTGGCACCCAAAATGCATTTCAGAGTTTCTGAAAGTTATTTATGTGTATTGAAACTTTTATTATCTGTCAAACCGTGGCTACCTGGGCAGAGTTGCCACAGGCTAAAAAAGTAGCTCTAGGGGGGAAAAAGGTTGCTTTGTAGCCAGTTTTCGGATCAAAAAGTCTCCAAAGTCGCCTTGTGACAAAAAAAGTAGCATTGAGGTCCATCGTTTTTCTTTAGGGGCTCTAATCAATTCACACTGCTGAAAATCTGTCACGGGCAGAAAGTTTGACCAGTCGCTTACTGTCGGTACTGTATTTAGACATCAACTTCTTTAGCACACAGCGTTATATGAATTTGTAGCTAAAATGAACTAATGCTCTTTTTGTGATATTCGTATTAATGCAAAAAACTGCAGCTTGATGGGGTTTTACACATGGCAATATTTGTGCATTTCTGAAGATATATTAAAAGATTTAAATTTCAAGATTAATTAGAGCAAGCAAATAGAAAAAGCATTCGACTCTGTAAAAAATATAGCAAAATTTTCGTGAAATTATTTGTGTAAATGATTCAAAACCGATGGTACGATGATCTACAAAGTGAAATTAAAGAATAAGAGAATGCTTATTTTTTTAACAGAAAGTGATTTCAAAAATAGGCAAGCTTTACTCATGAAGATTTTTGCTAGAGTAAATTCACTTGACTCACTTAAAAATGCTTTTGAGTTTATAGCAAAAATTTCTGATAAAATATAAATTTTATTACTGAAAACTACTCCAGATAGCAAGATTTAACACTAATAAATTTTCTTCCAAGCAAAATGTTTTGATTTTACGAATAATTGACCTAATGATCTTGGTAGGATGAAAAAGCCTCACTCTGCATTAAAAAGTATAATTTTGTATCTTTAACTTTGGCTCAAGGCCTGTAGTGCCCAACTCAGTTTTCATAACCAAAAGCTCTGAGGTAAAAATGCAGCTATTGCGGTTGAGTTGTCTGCCGAATGCTTTTAAATGCACTTTGTACTCATTTTATCAACCAACTGAAGGGAAGGAAGATGAAGTTAATCACTTCCAACCAAGGGCGGATCCAGCTCCTGGTTAAGGAGGGGGTCATATTCGGAAAGGGGGGGGTCAAAAGGCAATTTTCGAGGAAAAATGGGGCTGTTTCGCAATGTTTTCGTAACATTAGACCTAAAAAACTCAGTTTTATGCTATATTTGGTAGTTTAAGGAGGGGGTCATGACCCCCCCTCTGGATCCGCGCCTGCTCCCAACCCATGAACCAAACCCGGTCTTCTGACGACGAAGTCCCCTGGGATTCAAACTCATTATGAGTATGTTCAAACAGAGCAACCCGTTAACCTAGCTGGTTGATTTGATGACATCAGTAGTAATTTTCATTTTTGAACTCCGCACCTGGCAGCCACGAATGGTTTCATTTGAAAAAGGGTTGAGGAGGCGCTTTCTTGATTTTGGTTACTTGTTGAATGTTGCTTTGCATTTCCCCCCTATTTTGAGAAAATCATAAGAGACCTGTCACATGAGCAAATTCAAGGCAGGTCGCTGAATAAAATGTTATAGAGCAATTGCGATGAGTACCAATAATTTGTTTTCATTCCTACTTTTATTTCACTATTAGAATGCATCTGGTTAGTCACTGGTGGGACCAATTGCTCCATTACAGTGGTACCCCACCCGCGGCCCTCGGTCCACATACAGCTCGTGAATCTGATGAATAGTCTGTTGTCTTGTTTAACCACCTTGCAGTTCTTTACGAAATATCTCGTCAATTTAACATGTAATTCTCTAGTACTGCCCAACCGCAGGGGGGTTAATGTTACTATAACCAAAAAGCACGAGAAATAATAAAATTGAAATTTTTTATGTGATCCGGCCTGCAAGAAAAATTTTAACCCTTCACTGCACGATTTTTTATATTTTCATGAAAAAAAACATTTGTTACCTTTTAAATAGCCCTGAGTTCAGGAAAAATGAAGAAAAAAATTAATCACCAAAAATGATGTTTTAATTGTTTGTTCTATATATGGCACAAAGCACATAGCATATGCTTTGTATACCGATAAGTGTAATAATCTACAATGTGTTTTGTGCCATAAGTGGTATAAACAAACTTTCCACTAAGTGTATTTAAGCATTTTTAGAACGAAGGAAATAATGACTAAGCACACTTCTAACGGAAATGCAGACACTCTTTCTTTAAAAAGCAAGAACTGTAATACCTAGACTAGTGCAACTAACTAGGGCATAAACATCACACTAAACTGTTATAGCAATGTTCCAGAAGGGGCACAAAGCTCAGTTTAACTGCATTTAAAAATCATAGGAATATATGAGGGTTTATTTGGTTTGTGCCAGATCTGGCACACCGTGCAGTGAAGGTTTAATGTGAACTGCTGTCATAGCGCAGAAAAAGGTGGGGCAGTACTGCTTGATTCGAATCTATCCTATAATTCAGTGGCGGCTCGTGCCTTAATTTAGTGGGTGGGCCCGCAATTATACGTTTCCCCAGTAATGCTTACAAAGATAAAATGAAGGAAACAACTGTTAGTAAACTAATGCTGAGTGGCGTAGAATAATATTTAATTCAATGAAAACTTGCATTGCAAAATTATCTCATTTGATTTGATACATATAATAGGTTTTATATTTTAAATGCTACACCAGCCTTAAGCGATCAATGTAATAATAATAACAATATTTTGCACAGAGGACCCACTTTCTATACATCCCTCATGTTAAGCTAGTTCTATTTTGCCATTTTCGGACACTGAAAATGTTCATCACATCAAAAGTGTCACGCCTCAAGGCGGCGCAGCTACTTAAACATTATGGGACTACACTCAAAAAGAAAAAGAGCATTTATGCTTAAAAACACCCCCTCTCTTCCCCTAAATTTTTCGGCCGTCTGCACCATGACTTTCTGAAAGCCTTTATCAAATTAAGGAGCGCATAAGGTAAATGACTAGATATGAGCACGCTTTGAGGGTTTTTTTCTTTTTTAATTTGGATACAAATGTTGCATTTTGTTCATGAAAAAACAAATCCTAACGGTGTTGGAACTTAAAAATGTCACTTTTATAGCTATGGTGTTTTCATAAACTTTCAATTCTAATGTATGTATATGATCTTAAATAAACTGGAATACACTTGTTTGACCAGTTATGGTCCCACTCTCTTACCTATGGTCGTACTCAAACTAGTAATGTTCATTATACCTGAATCGAATTATTTTCAGGAAATACACGAAGAGTGCATAACAATATTAAAACTCTTGGATTTTTTTACAATATAATCAAATTTAAAGGATCCTGACTTACCGATTCAAATAACATTAAAATTAAAACATGGATTACTGACAAGTCAGGTTTGAAATATTTGTCTAAACAACTACAAAAAATAAGTAAATTAAACAAATAAATAGAACATCTCTACTGATGCATTTTTTATTTATCGACTATCAAATTTAGCATATATTTTGTCATCAATCCTAAATATTAACTTAGAGTAAGCATGGATAAAAAATTACAGTCATATAAGCCTATAACTAAAGAACTGATTCTTAGTTGACTCACAATATAGCTTGAAAGGATTTTAAATGTTTCGATTAATGGTGAAAATATTTCTATGTGACAGAAAAGAAAAACAAACGTAACAATAAAACTGTGATTCGATGAAAAACAACAATATCAGGTTCTTAAAAAGGAAACGTTTCAAAAACTTAAATGCAACACACAAAAATTTCGAGAATAATAATCTTTAGTTCCAAAACGCAAATTAATAAATAATGCATGCATTGTATTACAAATAGGTGAGGGGTGTAATGAACTGGTAATCTCTATGCCTGTTGGAAAAAGGTGTTGAGAATGAAAAAAAGAAAAAAAAAAAAAAAAAGAGGAAATGTTATAAAAATCAATCAAAAAAAGAAAAAACGAGGATTGTGGAATGGAAAGGGGCGAGAGTTTTTTCCCTAACACAGGAGCCAGACCGGTCAGACATTCTCTGCCCGTGAACAGTTAACGAAACACTTCCCTCTTCACCTCTATGGTTGGGGACAAAGGGAAATTTTGGGCACCAAGAGAAAGTGCCCTCTGGTCGGCTGTTACAAGGGGTGTCATCGCTTACCGCTCTTCTTAATCCAACCACTGCGATTGGCTGAAAGCGGAGGTGTGCCTTGGCAGCCGTGGGCACGTGGTGATCTGACCCAGGGTTGGATCTGGCCCCCGAACTCGTTCTCAAAGCTCTCTCTTTTTCCCCCTCTCTTTCTGGAACTTGAAAATTTTCTTGTGCTGTATTTGCGATGTGCAAGGGGTTGGAGGGCTGAAGGTTGAAAATATGTTTTGTGCCCTTTGTTTTTTTTTTTGAACTGAAATACAAAACGATGTATTGCATTGTGTATTTTTTTTCTTGCAATTTTTCTGGGTGGGCCCGGCCCATAGTGAGGAGCCGCCCCTGCTATAATTTGACTATTTTATTTTAAAACATTGCTTTCAGAGCTTTGATTTGTATTAGTTAATATACCGGTGCCATGATCCCCCTCCCCCCTAGAGTTTACTATGCAGTAAATTATTTAATTTTTTTTATATATCTCAATCATATATTAGTTTTAAATATGTAAATCAGGAAAATGTCACATATAATGTTAAAATATTCTTAAATTGGTTAAAATACCTTTTTGAACTTCTCCTTAGCCGAAAAAATTAAATATTTGACAAGTCATAAATTATCTTTGTTTATCTGGTTAAAAAAACAATGTTTTAGCTCAGTCAAATTGAAATTGAAAGTATATGCTTTTTTTGTTTCTGTGGCAAAATCTTCATTCACAGTTGTGGATGTATGCTTAAAATTATTTACAAAGTAATCAAGTTACTAATTCGAATCTTTGCGCGTTTAATAATATTAATAAGTGAAAATATACCCCTGAAACAGTTTCTTAAAGTTAATTTCATTAGCATTAAATTAGCACCAATCATGAAATGTAGATTTAGCAAAACACTTTCAGAAAAAATTGCAGATAATGTATGGGAACAAGCATGTATGATGTAAACTTATTATTTGTAAGCAATGCAGTATATTACATGAAATATTATTTACAGGGTTCAGAAATTGTGGAGCAGAAAAAAATATTTATGGGTGTCTTCTATGTAAAAATATGAAAAAAAAAAAAAACTCTGGTTGTTTTATTTGTCCCTTATTTTCTGTAATACCTATAACTTTGACATGAAAAGAAAAAAAAAGTCCCCAGAAATACTTTATTCCTGAATCCTCACAGAGTAGAGATGCAAAGGGCGGAAAAAACCCAGTTTATTCCCGGGAAAAAAACGGGTTTTTTGGGAAGGGAATTTTGAAAATTCCCGAGAGTTTTGGGAATTTTCAAAATGTTAAGAAATTCTGGTTTCGAAATTTGTATTTATTATCTTAATTAGATACATTCAAAAGATATTTCCCATAGTTATGTTTTGCAGTATATGGAATTGCTTATCAGAAAAATATTTCGAAATAATAAGCGAAAGAGTCCACCCTATTTTGAGTTTGTTTTGTCACAGGGTATAATTTCAAATTAAGATGATTTGTTGAGTTTGCTTTCTAAAAGTGCAACTAATTGCTTATCTATTGCAATCATTGCTTCTCCACGTGCTAATTGATAATTTTTTTAAATAAAATGTTTAGTATTATTTGTAACTAACATAACTTTTTTTTTACATAACATAAAAGTTTTTCAATGTATGTCACATATACAACCTTCTTTAAAACATCACGTTATACACTTTGTTCCAATAGACATCAAATTAAAAATGTTTATTTCAGCATTATTTTTCTTCTCTCTTTTTTTAAGAGCTCCAAAGGCAGTGACACTTTATAACAGTATTGTTTTGAAAGTTGCATTTTTAACTCAAATAATGATGAAGTCTTTATTTTTTGTTCATACATTAGGCATAACAACTATGTAAAAAAATACTATGTTTGTTTACATTCAAAATTCCCGATGTTCCCAAAATTCTGGGTTTATTCCCCAAAATTCCCGGGTTTTTTCCCGGCTCTAAAAAACTACGGGTTTTTTGCATCTCTACACAAGAGCAAAGGTACCCCCTCCTCCCATACAAAGATATTAAAAATGAGAGCGTCCCAAAGCCTGTTCCACATGACTCCCTTCTCCTCGACATTCCTCAGAAATATCGTCACCACCTTCCCTCTAAAAATCTGCTCCTGGACACTTATAATAACAACACGCTTCTGGAAATCTGTGACATGCGATAAATGGAGGGGGGGGAGGGGAATTGTGACTTTTTCATCAATAAGTCGGAAGGGAGTGAATTTTTGTGAAGTGAAACACCATTGCAATCGCTTCGAGGCAATTGCAATTCGCTACTTCCATGTTTCTCCCATCGCTTACGCGTGTAGAAACGTTGTTTGAGCCCATGAGAAATAAATAAACATTGGGAAATTAACTATTCATTATTTCTTGTTTAAAACCGTAAATAATATTTCAAATGATTTTAAATAACGAATTATTTTTGTTAATTATTTTAGATGGAGAATTATGCATGTATAAAATACAATAAAGAAAACAAAACGTTTGCTAACTTTTATTCATATTAATGTAAATCAAAAGTATTTCGAGCATTTTTTTTTCAAAACCAAACAACTTATTATATTACAAGTACTGACATAATATATTATACAGGGTGTCCACTCCAATCGTGGACCAATAGCTAATTTCTAAACCGTTAGAGATAAGCATATAGTTTATTTAGGAAAAAATCTCAAAATTATGAAAGGAATTTTGGGTCTATTCAATGTTTTTCAAAAAATCAAATTTTGAAAGAGTTACGAAATTTAAATTTTTATACAGCCCCCCAGTCCTATCAATCATGTTTAGTAAAACATTCTTGACACTGTAACGTTTAAAACTAAAAAAAAATCACTCTTCTACGACAAAAATTGACCGAGTTATGACGTTTTGAAAAATCAAGATTTTGCATTGTTTCATGACGTCATCGAGAGATCGCTTAAGGGACCGTATGCGAAATCCTTCAAAATCTTAATTTTTCAAAACGTCATAACTCGGTCAATTTTTGTGGTAGAAGAGTGATTTTTTTTTAGTTTTAAACGTTACAGTGTCAAGAATGTTTTACTAAATATGATAGATAGGACTGGGGGGCTGTATAAAAATTTAAATTTCGTAACTCTTTCAAAATTTGATTTTTTGAAAAACATTGAATGGACCCAAAATTCCTTTCGTAATTTGGAGATTTTTTCCTAAATAAACTATATGCTTATCTCTAACGGTTTAGAAATTAGCTATTGGTCCACGATTGGAGTGGACACCCTGTATGTACATAAATGCTATAATACACAATATATGTAAACATATTATTGCTGTTATGATTAAGGCTACGTTCGGAAACACCTTCGGTCATTCATTTCG
>JAXGGA010002440.1:0-122419 GCA_038373865.1 Uloborus plumipes | reverse complement strand
CACGTATTCAAAATGACAATGGAAAAAAATAACACTCTTTCATTTTAAAAAGTTCAACTTAATTTACGTTTTAATTTAAAATCGCAACGGAAAGAAATAAATATCTTGGAATTTTAAATAGTTCAATAATTTAATTAACGTTTTAATTCAAAATGGCAACGGTAAGAAATAAATGTCTTGGAAGTTTAATCATTTATTAGGCTTAATCGCTTTAAATTTGACTACTTATTAATTGATATCTTCGCTAATTAAAATCGTATGATTATATAAATTGAAACTAATGAAGCCTGAAAAATTACCTATCTATCGGTACCTGGTTCGACTTTCAGTTCATTGGCGTTCAGGAAAAAGAAGCGTGACATAGATAGATAGAAAGAAAGATAGATACTCAGTTTTTAATGTAAGTAGACTAGCTGCCAGGGCAGCTAGATTAGCTTCCTGCGGCATGCTGATGCATAATGTCCCCCCGCCACCCAACTTTTACCTCATTCTGATGTGATATTATTTGATATAATTCAATTTTCATAAGATTTTAAGACATACTACGTACGTGGCCCACTAATGCCCAAGCAGCTGGCTGCGTGGCCAGGCGTTGCACGGGCGCTTCGCGCCTTTAAAGTAGTAAAGAATGTTTCAAAAAAATACTCGCCGCCAAGGCGGCTCGCTAACAGGCGCTTCACGCTTTCACTTTTTTCCTGCATCAAAAAAATCATTCGAATTATTGAGATGCTTCGCGCCTTCAAAATGGTGAGGAAAGTTACAGCAAGTTCTGCTCGCTCAAGGGAAAGAAGCAGACATAGATACTCAGTTTTTAATATAAGTAGATGGCTTTTCAACAAATGAATGTTTCAAAATATTACAAGTAGCTAGCGATAAAAATACTACGTAAGTGGCCCGCTTATGAGTTTCGTGTTTGATTTAGTTAAGCCTTCATTCAAAATTCTCATTATCATTGTTATTACTGTTTCATAGCAACCACGTTTTGCAACAATGGATTTCATATTTAATCATTTATTAGGCTTAATCGCTTTAAATTTGACTACTTATTAATTGATATCTTCGCTAATTAAAATCGTATAATTATATAAATTGAAACTAATGAAGCCTGAAAAATTACCTATCTATCGGTACCTGGTTCGACTTTCAGTTCATTGGCGTTCAGGAGAAAGAAGCGTGACATAGAAAGATAGTTAGAAAGAAAGATAGTTAGAAAGATACTCAGTTTTTAATATAAGTAGACTAGCTGCGTAGCCCGGCGTTGCACGGGCTGTAATGTAGTGAAGGCAGTTTGAGAAAACTACTCGCCACCAAGGCGGCTCGCCTTTAAAGAAATGAGGAAAGTTTAAACAGTTTACTCGCCGTCAAGGCGGCTCGCCTTTACAGTAGCGAGGAAAGTTTCAATTCACTACTCGCCGCCAAGGCGGCTCGCCTTTAAAGTACCAAGGAAAAGTTTAATAAACTACTCCCCGCTAAAGCGGCTCGCTAAAAAGCTTTCCTGCATCAAAGAATCAATCGAATTATTTGCACATGCTTCCTCAAAAATAAAGACGATGTCAAGTAGCGCATACTTAGCACTCTCCCTAAATTACAAATAAAATTCCTTTCCAAAAACAATTATTTCCAAACCGCTTTCTTCCGGTAAAATTAATTGCAAAATTCTAAACGAAAAAGTTCTTTTAATATTTGGATCGAAGCCAGAAAAAGTCCCTTCTAAAAACAGCAATTGCAATTTTATTTAAAAACACATTTTCAAAATGGTACCTGAGAAAAAATATGTCATTAATAATTAGAATAAAAACAATTGTTAGAACTTTGTTATAACACGTATTCAAAATGACAATGAAAAAAATAACACTCTTTCATTTTAAAAAGTTCAACTTAATTAACGTTTTAATTCAAAATCGCAACGGAAAGAAATAAATATCTTGGAATTTTAAATAGTTCAATAATTTAATTAACGTTTTAATTCAAAATGGCAACGGTAAGAAAAAATGTCTTGGAAGTTTAATCATTAATTAGGCTTAATCGCTTTAAATTTGACTACTTATTAATTAAACATTCGCTTTAAATTTGACTACTTATGGATCGCAGCCAGAAAAAGTCCCTTCTAAAAACAGCAATTGCAATTTTATTTAAAAACACATTTTCAAAATGGTACCTGAGAAAAAATATGTCATTAATAATTAGAATAAAAACAATTGTTAGAACTTTGTTATAACACGTATTTAAAATGACAATGGAAAAAAATAACACTCTTTCATTTTAAAAAGTTCAATTTAATTAACGTTTTAATTTAGGGCCGAATTCAAGTGAAACACCATTGCAGTCGCTTCGAGGCGATCGCATATTGCAACCGCTACTGTAAGTCGAATTCAAGTGAATTCGTTTCACTTGAATCCAAATTTTGGAATTTGCGATTGCATTGGTGAGTTGCGATCGTCCGTGTTTCACTTGAATTCCTGCCTTAAAATCGCAACGGAAAGAAATAAATATCTTGGAATTTTAAATAGTTCAATAATTTAATTAACGTTTTAATTCAAAATGGCAACGGTAAGAAAAAATGTCTTGGAAGTTTAATCATTTATTAGGCTTAATCGCTTTAAATTTGACTACTTATTAATTGATATCTTCGCTAATTAAAATCGTATAATTATATAGATTGAAACTAATGAAGCCTGAAAAATTACCTATCTATCGGTACCTGGTTCGACTTTCAGTTCATTGGCGTTCAGGAGAAAGAAGCGTGACATAGAAAGATAGTTAGAAAGAAAGATAGTTAGAAAGATACTCAGTTTTTAATATAAGTAGACTAGCTGCGTGGCCCGGCGTTGCACGGGCTGTAATGTAGTGAAGGCAGTTTGAGAAAACTACTCGCCACCAAGGCGGCTCGCCTTTAAAGTAATGAGGAAAGTTTAAACAGTTTACTCGCCGTCAAGGCGGCTCGCCTTTACAGTAGCGAGGAAAGTTTCAATAAACTACTCGCCGCCAAGGCGGCTCGCCTTTAAAGTACCAAGGAAAAGTTTAATAAACTACTCCCCGCTAAAGCGGCTCGCTAAAAAGCTTTCCTGCATCAAAGAATCAATCGAATTATTTGCACATGCTTCCTCAAAAATAAAGACGATGTCAAGTAGCGCATACTTAGCACTCTCCCTAAATAACAAATAAAATTCCTTTCCAAAAACAATTATTTCCAAACCGCTTTCTTCCTGTAAAATTAATTGCAAAATTCTAAACGAAAAAGTTCTTTTAATATTTGGATCGCAGCCAAAAAAAGTCCCTTCTAAAAACAGCAATTGCAATTTTATTTAAAAACACATTTTCAAAATGGTACCAGAGAAAAAATATGTCATTAATAATTAGAATAAAAACAATTGTTAGAACTTTGTTATAACACGTATTCAAAATGACAATGGAAAAAAATAACACTCTTTCATTTTAAAAAGTTCAATTTAATTAACGTTTTAATTTAAAATCGCAACGGAAAGAAATAAATATCTTGGAATTTTAAATAGTTCAATAATTTAATTAACGTTTTAATTCAAAATGGCAACGGTAGGAAATAAATATCTTGGAATTTTAAACAGTTCAATAATTTAATTAACGTTTTTATTCAAATGGCAACGGTAAGAAATAAATGTCTTGGAAGTTTAATCATTTATTAGGCTTAATCGCTTTAAACTTGACTACTTATTAATTGATATCTTCGCTAATTAAAATCGTATAATTATATAGATTGAAACTAATGAAGCCTGAAAAATTACCTATCTATCGGTACCTGGTTCGACTTTCAGTTCATTGGCGTTCAGGAGAAATAAGCGTGACATAGAAAGATAGAAAGATAGTTAGATACTCAGTTTTTAATATAAGTAGACTAGCTGCCAGGGCAGCTAGATTAGCTTCCTGCGGCATGCTGATGCATAACGTCCCCCCTCTCTAACTTTTACCTCATTCTGAAATTATATTATTTGATATAATTTAATGTTCATTCGATTTCAAGACATACCACGCACGTGGCCCGGCGTTGCACGGGCACTTCGTGCCCTGAAAGTAGTGAGAAAAAAATTTAAAGAAACTACTCCCCGCCAAGGCGGCTCGCTTACAGGCGCTTCACGCCTTTACTTTTTTCCTATATAAAAAAATCATTCGAATTATTGAGATGCTTCACGCCTTCAAGATGGTGAGGAAAGTTTCAGTAAGTTCAGCTCGCTCAAAGAAAAAAAGCAGACATAGATACTCAGTTTTTAATATAAGTAGATGGCTCTTCAACAAATAAATGTTTCAAAATATTACCAGTAGCTAGCGATAAAAATTCTACGTAAGTGGTCCGCTTATGAGTTTCGTGTTTGATTTAGTTAAGCCTTCATTCAAAATTCTCATTATCATTGTTATCACCGTTTCATAGCAACGACGGTTTGCAAGAATGGATTTCATATTTAATCATTTATTAGGCTTAATCGCTTTAAATTTGACTACTTATTAATTGATATCTTCGCTAATTAAAATCGTATAATTATATCAATTGAAACTAATGAAGCTTGAAAAATTACCTATCCATCGGTACCTGGTTCGACTTTCAGGTCATTGGCGTTCAGGAGAAAGAAGCGTGACATAGAAAGAAAGATAGTTAGAAAGAAAGATAGTTAGAAAGATACTCAGTTTTTAATATAAGTAGATATTCAGATTTGAAATTACGTTCTCGAAAGCATATATTTAATTTAACTACTCTGACATTGTAGTCTTAAAAATTAGGCAAAATACCTTAGCTCATTTTTTTTTCTAATTGAGAACTCATTGAAGGTTGAAATTTACTGGAAAGAACTTCATAAACTAAATTTGATATACAAATTATTATTTTTTTTCTTTTAGAATGGATATTTTTCGAAATCATTCTTATAAGTTGAAAAGGTGTGAGTTGGTAAAATTTGCAACCTTAGTTAACTGGGATAACAATAATCTGATGCTAGAAAAACAATTTTTGTGTAAGACAAAGAAGGATAGTTTTGATCTTAGTGGAATTTCTTGTTACTATTTGAAAAAGTCTTATCAATCATTCTTAAATTATAGCACATAGAGGCTGTCCACAAATAACGTTATGCTTAGAGGGGAGGAAGGTTCGTGTAATTGTGAGTTTGCGAGGAGGGGACTGAGGAGGTAGCAAGAAGTGTGACATTACACATATTTATTGAAATATATTTCAGGCATAATATTCACGTATATTCACTCATAAATAACGCATAATATGTTTCCAAGAGGGGAGTGAGTAAAATGAAGTGTGACAGTCTGTGACAAGAGGGGGCAGGGTGTAAAAAATATTTAAAGAGTTTGACGTTAATAATCCATCTCCAGTGCTTCCCCGTAAGATATGCATTGGAGTTATTCAACATAAAATGGAACTCCAATTTCTCTATTACAAACGGCACTACTCATGTTTTTATAGTTTCATTCTAAGGAAAAGTAGGAAATAAATAATTATTAAAGTTTTGAACTGATTATTAACCGGGGTAAAGCCTTCAAAGTTTCATATAGGGTGACTTTGATTCACGTCAAGAGTGGAATGTAAAATAAATTTTATAAATGTAGTGTACGTTTAAGGTAAAAACACTAAATTTCATAATGAAGAAAACAGATACCTGCAAAAGCAAAATTTCAAGTTATAAATCCAACATTAATTAAGCACTAATACGCAGGGATACTGCAGACACGTGTTTCGGCGTTACAAGGGACGGCTTTTTCAATGCGAAAAATTGTGAGCTTATGGATGCACGCACATTGCACAGACATCTTAACAGCTCCATCTTTTTACTTAAACAATTTTAGGGTCTCTACCCTTTAAAATTCTGCGTAGAATATTACCGTGTAGGAAAAGCAATTTCAACAACTTCAACAATTAACAATTGCTCCTAAACAGAAACTTCAGGGTTCACCTTGCGAAACACAGTCAACTGTTTTATGCGTGTGTGTGTGTGTGTTGAAAATAAAGAGTAGAAAACTTATTTTATATTCCTCGGAAGAAAAATGAAAAATTGGGTCTTCAAGCCTTTTTCTCTTTTTTCTTTTTTTTTTTTGAGAAACCTTGATTGCTATCTAATCTCATTCGACAGTAGTTGGCGTTATGGTTCCCTTTTCAGAATGGACGTGGAGCCTCTGCGGCCACCACATCCACTTGCTCCTTCAGGTGGTGCAGGTTCTCCTCTGGCCTTCTGCCTCCACTCTTCATGGTGATATCCTATACAAGTACGACAAGCCTACATACACATACATGCCTCCCTATACAGGCGCGGGCGCGTTCTTATATCGCAGTTCGTGTGGTTACGAGAAAAATAATTTTTATTCAATGAGGCAATCTTTTTTTTCTGTGATTTGACTTAGTGCAGAGTTAACCGACATGGCTCTAATTTATTCTAAATAACTGTATGGATGCTTAAGTTTATCATAGCCTCTTTAAAATAAATTTCTGAATTTTGAGTAGGTGAGAAATTGACCGTGAGACAACACTACAGTGTCACCCGGAATGAAGTTTTTTTCTTTTTTTTTTAATTAATGCAGTATGTTTTCCACCCTTTGCGCAAGAAAATTCGCGTAAGAAAATTTATTTTTTCCAACCTTAGCCGAATAATTCCCCTTGCACAGTAAGTGAGTGTGTTCCTTGATAGCACCTAAAGCAAGTTGTTTGAAGTTATAATTATGGAAATTTAAATAAATATCCTTGTTAGCATGTTCGTTATGTTAATGCTCATTCATGCATGTTTTTGTTTTACCCAATTCCGCAAATATTTTCGTAGCATGTATTACATTATTGTTAAATTTCAGAACAATGAAACCATATATTTAACTTCATCTTGTTTATCACTAGTTTTAAAGTTTTGGAGTTATCTCCCCCCCCCCCCCGATGTGTCTTAATTTTTTTACTATTATTAACATGGTAGCTTTTGTGGGATTATCATCCTGAAAGATTTTACGAGCTCAGTTTTCTTTATTTCTCGCATTGTTATTTGTGAAGGATATTCAGAAACTTTTAAAATTATGCACACAATTATCTGGCTTTAATTAACGTTCTCTGAATAAGCGATATTTTAAAATCTTATCTGGAACATCCCTTAATGTTCTGTTTATAAACGGAATATCAACCACTACATCAAACTATTTAGAGGTATACTTAAATACTCGAATATACTAATCAAACTAATGGTGTAAAACACATTATAACGAGTAAAAATCTCATCAGTGGCATAGCTGCAACAGTTTGATAACAAGAGCTTCGCCGCCAACTGTAATTTTTCTAAAATCGATACAATTACGGTTGCAGTTAAATGTATGCGCCTAGCAGCATTGTATTGAATAATTTTAATACAAATACAAAAGTTAAAGTAGCAAGCCATAACTCTGAAATTTACAAATTACATTTTATTTCAAAAGAATAATAAACGAAAAATATTATGATTACTTCTACCCAGTAACTACGAAAACAGAATATTTATGCAATACCCAACGGTATATTTGAAACGTAAAAATTTCCTCCATAGCGCTCGAAATCTGTTTACGTACTGTTATGTTACTAAAGAAAGTTTTTAAAAATAATGTTTCATTCTTTAAATATTTGCATAAGAATTATTTTGGGGATGCCTTTCTAAATATGGTTTTCCGTCTTAAGGCTGTAGAAGCAGAACATGGTAAATGTGCGTGCAACAGTTTAATTTATTTATTTAATTAATTTAAACACAAAACGCATAAATAATTCCTTTTACTAAACTGAATGCATAAATTGTTTACTGAAAACGAATTCTCAGCTGAATATAGCAAATTTTAATTAAGCAGTTTCTAAATATTCCTTGAAAGTGCAAACTTAAATTGCAATAAAAACAAAATTTAGCTCATTAAGAAGCAAGTAATTAAGAAGCATGTAATCTCATTGTAAATAAAACCGCTTTTGCGGAAATTAAATAATATATTGTTAACTTCATGAACTATTATGTTCCATTTTATTTTTTGAAGGCGAATAAAAGTATACATTCGAATTCATTTCTCTTTTTTTCCCCTCCCCCCCCCCCGACTTTCTCGTACAAATAATGCAGTCAAAAAATACAAGAATACTTAAATTTAATCACATCTGTCTACTTTCACTTTTCGTAATGTTTCGTAAAACTAAAAATAGTTGAATTTTTTATAACATACGTAAAATTGAACAATTGTACATTTTAATGATAATTTAGGCGATCAACTTCAAACTGCTATATTTCCTGCACTACACTTTGTACTTGATTTCTGTAAACTGTAGGTGACTCTACAGTAATGGAAGTTTACAGATGGGCCATCTTATTGGAATCTGAATGCTTGATGTTTTCCGGAATGACTATCTTTCTAAAGAATGGAATTGTCACATAGTTAGAGAATAACATCCATCTATGTATATTCAAGCGTAATTTATATAATTCAAGTACAATGTATAATGTAAGATATATACCGATTTGAAGTGTCCATTTTTTTTAATCACCCTACATATTTAACATAAGATATATTTTTGAGATTAAGTTATCTAGTTCAATGTTATGTTACGGATATTTTAGAATTAATTTTACAACTTGAAATAAAACTATTTGTAAACTACTAGAATACGTATTATAATTATTAATGTTTACTATATAACTTAATATTGGAACCACCGGTCCAACATAGGAAAATTTTTTCGGTCCAATAAAGGAAAACACGCCATTTTTTATTCTTCAGCTCATTGCTCTGTCAAAAATTACCACAATCGGGCATATAAATACATCAATGTAATCCTTATTAAAAACAAATTATAATACTGTAACAGCATTTTACCGCAATTCACAAGTTTTTGAGTTATCATTTTAGAAACAAGTCCACAAAATAAAATTTCGCACGTTTTCAACACAAATCAAGCCGTAACTCACGCTAAACAGTTCGAAGACTGGTGAAACTTCATACACATTGATTTTTTTTCCTAAAACTTCTTATTTTTACTCTTAAAAGGTAGCATAGATCTCCGTACTAGATTTTAAGCCTGAGGTCTAATTTAAGCAGTGGCCCGATATAGGCGGTTTTCCCCTATCTGAACAATGTATTTCGTGCAGTCATAAAGTGCTCTATTTTATCAAAAACTATGCACTACTTAAATTAACAATTCATGTTTTTTTTTTTTTAGATGTGTTTATATTAAAATGCACAGTAAGAAAATTCCTTAAAATCAGGGATTATTTCCAGCAGTGTTTTGGGTCTTCACAGATTACCATTCCTGTGAAAAATACCTGTGTTAGTGAAAAATTTCCTGAATTCTGTGAATTTTTAATTAAAAAAAACCTTTTTTATTATTTTAACTTTTCCCCCCTTTCAGCAAGGGGCAACTCTCCAGTTTCTTCTTTTAAAAAGACCATCAGGACTTGTTAACATCTTTAGAAATGGCGTGGAATACTGTTTGGTCATAACAAAGCAAAATTTTCCCCTGAGGAGGGGGATTTTATCAAAAAAGCCAAAAGTGTTTGCAAATCCCCCTACCATTCCTTCAAAGTGTTAATATTGTTTTTTAGGTCAGGTTTGGAAATTAATTTGAACAATATAATTATTATACCAAAAAATCTTTGCAAATGATTTAAACTGATAAGACGTGACGTTGCAAGTGTACACTGTAAGCTGTATTATCAAAAATTGTATTGCTGTTACAGATTCCTGAGACTGCAGTTGATGTCCGATTTTCTTAGGTAAAGCATTCCTCTTATTTACGTGTGCGTCAGGTCTTCTCTGATATTACCAAAATAGGGGTGATAGATGAAATAACAATAATTGGAAGAATAATAAGAAGCATTTTGAGCCGTATTAATCAACGTAGAATGATGCCAATTTCAAATACATAGTTTAGTTGAATATGTCAAAATGATAGCAAATGCAAGTTTTAAATTGAAATTTTCGGAAAGTTCCCATTCACAATCCATCACCCCCTTTTTTAAGTGGTATGGTTCGCGATTGGTAGGCGCGGCTTTCACGGACGGTTAGTATGTCCTTGTTTTAGATGTCTCAGTTTGGAATGGAAATGACAGAGCTTTCCAGAAAACCTCACAAAGGAACTGACTAAATGTTCAGAACGATAGCTAAATATATTTTATCACACCCGAGAGCGAACCAAATATAGTACAACTCCACTTCAAACATGGAGTCTAAAAGCTACGGGATGAAGCAATGAGTTACCCCCCCCCCCCCCAAACCCTAGCCTTAATCTCAATTTTACATTTCGAGATGGAGCGAGTCCTTTCATATCCGCGGACCTCTTCTAGATGTGCTAAATAATGCTTAACTACCAGCGTGAAAATATAATAAATTTCTTTATGTTGGTTAGATTAATTTAATATAACCCTCTTGCTTGAGTTCTTTAAATTTAGTGTTTACAAATATGATTCAAAAATTTATATATGTCTTACAAACTCAATTAGAGTTAAAAGTCAGATAAAATTACAACATTAATTACAATAATACTAAAGTAACTTGAACAAAAAGCATCCCTCGCAAAGAGTAATAGCCAGGGAAATTTTTAACATATCATTCAGGGATTAAAATGAGCTTAAACTCAGTGCGACTTCATTTATTCTATTACATTTAATTCATTCTAAATACATTAAATGTTTGTTGCAAAATTAACTTTAATTCGTTAAAATTTCGAAGTGTTTGAATGAAAAAGTAGAATGCTTGCTTAGATATTATGAGACTCAAATTAAATATTCTAAGCAATTTGGTGCAACTCCATTCAATTTACAGCATAAATTTGAATCAAAAATATGTATTGAACATTTTTCTTCTAAGAAACATTTTAAATATTGTTTTCAAGCAGCAGTTCAGCAGTTAAAAATAATTCCATTAGTATATAGCTTATCAAATTCTTTCTGAAAAGAAAATTTGCTTTAATTTTATGGCTTTGAATGACTTGAAGATAAATAAAATGAAAAATAACAAAAGCATTGGGATTAAGAGTGTGCTATCTTGAGGCCAAATATTTATTTGTCGTTACCAATTTCGTAGCTACAAATTAATGTCGTGTTTGTCGTTTCCTCAGTAAAAACGTGTTTTAGCTACTAATTTAATTAAAATATTATTTTGTGTAAGTAAATGTGTTTTAACTAAAACTGCATTAAATTCATTTGCAATATTTAATAAGACTTATGTATATTTATTGTTCACTCACAGCATTTAACACAGTTCATTTTAGGTAAACTTTTGTTTCTGAAAAATACCAAAATAAAAGTTTTAAAATGGTAAATTAACATCGCAGTGATACAAATGAGTTTCGATACATTGATTTTTTTTAGATTTAAGAAAACATTCATTAAATTTGAGTTTTATATAGAGGAAAATTTTCGTATTCATTTCAAAATTTTTTTAATAATGGCTTCTTGTTAAAACTAATAAAAGCTTAGGGATTAAGGAAAGGATGAAATCATCTACGCTATTTTATTTAGCTTTACAGATAAATGTGTATTGAGGAAAATTACTCACAAAATGTCTCAAATTCTCTCTTTACATTTTTTTAACTGCTCCACAGCATTTGCTATAGTTTAGGTTAAAAAAATACCAAAAAACCGTATAGTGTTTTATACAATACAATTCGATTTCGCTCTTTAAGAGTTTGATGATCAGTTATTACCAGTCCAGATTAACTTGTTCATTAAAAAGATACGTTTCCTCTGTTGACCTAATTATTAATGACGAAACATCAGTGTATGTGTTAAACTGCGTTGACAGCCCTTGCAATCATTTTAATATTTATATATATTTATTGATCACTTATATCATTTAAAACTGCGCATAGCACAGTTTGAATACACTTTGGTTATTTTGAAGAGTATAGAAATAATATTTAAAAAAAAAACCTAAAAAATCGCACAGTCAAATCCATTTCAATGCACGGATTTCTTAATGTTTAAGAAAAAGCTCGGTTGATTCGAGTCTTCTATAATCATTTTTAATCAGTAGATTTTATCAGCTATTAATGGCTGATTTTTATTTGAAGGGATGAGATTAAGGCTATTTATTTTTACAAAGAACCCGCAATGCTGTGCAACATTTGCTGTAATTTAGTCTGAGGACTCTCCTGAAAGGCCGTATTGTTTTGTATGCATAATGCTTTAACATCACTCTATTATCGCTTGATGATCAGTTGATACCAGTGAATATTAACTGATTCACTTGTCATGTAAGTGTTAGAAGTACTTCTCTGCAAGAAATATTAGATTGTACAGGAAAATTTCGTTGATCATATTTGGACCTTAACACTTTTATACACAATTAGCCGAGACCGAATTGTGGCCTGCGTATTAAATGTCTTAAATTTTCTCAAGAGTTTTTCTCCGAGTTTCAATAGCAACTGAAGGGCTTGGAGTATAAAGAAGCTAGGTTACATTAAAAAAAAAGAAAACTCTGTGATATGGTAAGCAATGGATACTGGTGAGCAAATAAAACTTAGTACATCAAACAGTAGATGTCAATAGACCGATTTCATGACAAAACTGGAAAACAGAAAAGGCAACAACTACAACAATAAAACTTTGAACTTTAATTACTCGCAATTTCTGTTTTGTCACCTAAGCCCTTCATCTCCCAAGCCCTTAAATTGTTCCGTGTCGATTGGTAGAAAATGGTTTTAAAAAGAAACTGCACGTTTGAAGAAAAACCAAAGAGCAATAGCAGGTGGTGGAATACTCTTTAGAGAATATTTAGTGTTGCACATGAGCAAATACATGGCTTAGTTTTACCTACCATAACTACCAGAAATATGTACAGCAGTATACTATGAATATGTGTATAACCTTTTTAAAGCTAGTTTTAAAATCTTGCAGGCGACATCTAGATAACAGATCCACGTTTTGATTATATGTCACATCCCACTGTGACTCTATCCCACTTGGAATTGCAGAGCCATAGTTTAGGGGAGGATTATTATTTAAATTCCAAAGTACAGGGTATTATAAAGAACTACTCTGAAAAAGAAAATTTATTAAAACGACTATTTAAGATAAATACACAATTCTTTTTCATTTAATGCTTTCTTATCAATTATTTTCCCAATTGGTACAATATTAGCTAATGGCATGTTAATGGTTATATCATCGAAAACTTAAAAAAGAGCGTCTCCAAAAACAAAATATAACTGCAAAAAAAAAAAAAAAAACTAAGCAGTTTTTGTTTCTAAAATATATTTAATGTAAAAACAATAAATCTATTTACCATTCCATTTAGTCAATTTTTAAAGCAGACACACAAAAATATTTTCAATGTTTCCTGCAAGGCAATGTTCTGCATCAAAATGCATGCCTTAACTAAAAACCAAAAATACATAGAAAAAATATTATTATGAGTAAAATGAACACAAAATATCACGTTTACAAAACTTTTTAAAGCATCTTGTTTCATATCATGCATGATAAAAATACAATCTCTTAAGCTACACGTCTTTAAAAACAATAAAATGTGCATTAGAAGTACGCATAAACATTGAATTTCGGATGATTCAGTTTCTTAAAATAATGATGCATTTCATGATGCTTAAATACGTTTATATACATAAATTGTGTACGCAGATCTCTAAGACAGATCTTCAAATCGAAGAACAACCTCTTATCTAAAATGTAAATAGGATTTATGCAAGTCTTATAAGTGGGGAGACTCATGCAAATTTAAGCAGTAAAACTGCTTTTGCACAGAAAAATAAATTTAATATCTAAATCTTAATAATCCATTTAATAATTGAGGAATACTCTCATGCATTTCTTACAAAAATATGCTATCATTTTTCTACTAAGAGAAACTAGAAACAATCTTCCAGTATTTTCTCAACCTAAGCGAATTTTCCCAGCATACTTACCTTAAATTACATTAATCTTAAAATATGTCTCGTTCTGAAAAGTATTTTATAACTTGGGTAGAAAATAGAAAGCAATAAACATTTTTGGCTCTCGTAAAGATGAAATGAAAGATATAAATTTTAAATCATAATTCCATGAATCTGATACGACGTATTTAATATGTTTAGTAATTTTAGAATTAAAACTATTAATTTTTTTTTTAAACTCAACCATCAGATCCCTCACTTTATTCTCCGATATTGAATGAATTTTCAAAATTTGCTTTGACTTTTATTTTGTATCTTCCACTTCTTGTCACTTCCTGATAAATATTATCACGCTACAATACGTTTAGAACTTGATAAGATCAAAAACGCAGTCAAAACTTGCATTTATTCAAAAACAACTTAATACATGTTTCTGAGTAAAAGCAAATAAAAAATTTTAACAACATTGCCGTAATAAATCGTCAAGCCTCAATCAGCTCTTTTTTTCTGATTTTACACAATAATACATAACATAAAATTGAGATAACGCTAAAATGTAATTAGAAATTGGAAGAAAAATATATAAAAGTTCGAATTATGTTTATAAACCAGCTCACTCCAAATTATTTTTTATAAAAAAAGGTTTTAAAATATTGCTAATTTAAAATTAAAAAAAAATTCAAACTCTAAAAGTTATCCAAGGAATAATTATTTTCTTTGGAAAAGCTTAATCGGCATAATGTGGATTATTTTTGTCTCTTCTATAACATTTTTTAAAGTGGTGTGAACAGTTTTTAATGTTGTTAAACCGGGAGTATCGGAACAACGGGGAGAATAGGAACTAAACTTCTCAATCATAAAAAGAAATTCTCCATTAACATACGGTATAAGTATTTTTGACCTTTTTTTTTCCTTAATGAAAAGTACCATTATGCAGACCCGTCATTTAGGGGGGGCGGGGGGTCATTTACTTTTCCCTGACTTTGGAAAATCAATGTACTGGAATATAAGTGGGCGTGGTTTTTGCCACTTTTTGCTAATTTTACATTGTGCATGCACCCTTTGAAGGAAAAATTCGAAATGACTTCCCTGCCATTATGAGAAACAAGAGAAATTTACTTTTGTCACTCTGACAACCCAACTGGTTTATAAGCAAAGCTGGACACGGAAAACTTAAAAACATTGAGTTTTTAACGTCTGCGAAACTCAGTATGTAATTACTGACCTTCATTATATTTGAAACCAAAGAATATTATGCTTCATTTCTGCATCTATCTGAGCAACACAGTACCATATTAGAAATGACAAAATTTGTAAATTGCGTCATAAAAATATAGAATTCCTGTTGATGTTATTGAATAAGAACTTATGGGCGTGTATCGAAACACTTTGTTCTGCTGTTCCGATTCAAACTTATTAAATGGACAAAAAGAGAAAAGAAGAAAATTGCTTGAAAAATCAAGAGAGTCATGGCAGAGACAAAGTTTTTTTAGCGTCTGCAACTTCTGATAAGAAACCAGGTCTCAGAATACGAGAAAGTTTCAGGTTTAAAAAAGGTTTTGTCCAAATCCGGGAGATTTCGAGAAACTAAAAAAAGGGGCAGCGTTCTTCCAAGATGTTATGAAAAAACTTCGGCCAAGCCGCAAAATCCTTACATATGCTACTCGTAATAACTATGATAACTTTTGTGGCCGACATGAGTGACTTGAATTTATGTTAAATTTTGAAACTGAAACAAACAAGCATCTATTACTGTCCGTCCGAGAAAACAGCGCCTACCAATCGCGAACCATTCCACTTGAAAAAGGGGGCGATGGATTGTAAATGGGAACTTTCCGAAAATTTCAATTTAAAACTTGCATTTGCTATCATTTTGACATATTCAACTAAATTATGTATTTGAAATTAGCATCGTTCCACATTGTTTGATGCGGTTCAAAATGCTTTTTATTATTCTTAACCCTTAGTGTTATCTTACCTAACACCCCTATTTTGGTTATATCAGAGCAGACCTGAAGCATGCGTATATACGCGGAAGGTTTTACCAAAGATCAAACAGTACAACTTTTGTTCAAAAAACCGTTTCTTGCAAAAGCGAAAAGAAGTAAAACCGTTAAAATAAAAACTAAAAAAAAACGACCCTGATTGCCAACATCATGTTGAAATGAACTTCGTGGATCAGAACGCACATAAAACTTAAATACAATCTAAATTGCTTCTAGATGAGATGGGAAACACGGAGAAGAGAATATATTCGCAGGACTATACTCGCAAAGCAGAACACAGAAGGAAAATTGAAAATCCTTATAAAAACCTTATAGAAAATTAATTACGAATATTTTATTTGTTAACAAAAATAAATTGTAAGTAAGCTTTCTGAATCATTGAGCTGTCTTCGTTGGCCGAAAATTCTATCGTTACCGTTTGTGTGAATAGAGGATTAGATTGAACGCTAATCTTGAAGGTTTTTAGTTACCGTAAAATGGGGTGAATCGGAACACTTTTCAGCTTTGACTGTAAAAAAAGCAGTTAAAAGATTTTTTTTAATTTGATTTTTTGGGTAAAAACTTCGGTCTTGCTTTACTTTTGATATTCCAAGCAAAGACAAAACATTTTGAACAGTTATTATTAAAATATATAGGAAATTATGGGTGTTCCGAATCACCCCGCTGATAGGGGTCAATCGGAACACCTGTCAAAATTTTTAATTTTTTCAATTTTACCTGTAATAGGTCTCACAAACATGAGGAATACTGATGGGGGAGAATAAGAACAGATAATTACCGTCAAATAAATGTATAATTTCAATGCCAGTAAACGTTTATAATTTGTCAAAATTCAAAATAATTTTGAACTTATGGAAAATGAAAAGTAAGTTTAAGAAATGTTTTTGAATTGAAATACAAAGCTTTAACATGAATTGAAGTCACTCATGTCGTCCACAAATAAGTACTAGTCCTTAAAACTAGCAATTGTAACTTGGTTTAAATTTTTTCAGAACATCTCCTGGGATGAACTCTGCCTTTTCTTCAGTTTCTTGAAATCTCTGGGTTTCAGGGATTGTCCTGAAAGATTTTTCCGCTTATTCATCACTGTCTGTGTGCTGGATTTTTACTACATAAAGTCTATGTGACTTTCCCCCTCGTACTTTAAGTAAAAAGAAGTCTCCTGGAGAAAAAATCGTTTGAAATCTGCAACTTTTTATCATTCTAAGATCTAGTTGCTCATGAGAAGGGATAAACAGTAATAAATCCTTGTCCTTGTCTTGATTAGAAGAATTGGGGTTAGAATCTTGATTTTTAAACAGTTTCCTTCAAATAAGTTTGAATTGGAACAACAGAACTAAGTGTTCCGATTCACCCCGCAATTTTTTTTCCAATGGCATTTTTCAGAATTCTTCATTTTTATGACATAATTTATAAAAAATGTAAATTCTAATGTGGTATTCTGTTGTTCAGATACTTGTATAGTTGAAACATACCACTCTTAGCTTTCAAATATAAGAAGGTTTGTTCTTGCATATGAAGTTTTGCAGTCTATGAAAATGTGATGTTTTCTAGCATTCCACGTGCAGCCCTCCTTAGAAGCCAGTAGCGTTGGCAGATTGACAACATTGATTTTTTCCTACTTCCTGTAATCTTACCTTTCTAAAAAAAAATTCATGGCGAAAAATTCCCAATAGTTTATTTATGAAGAATTTCTTTGTACGGTCCGGAAGTTTTGTTCCGATTGACCCCGCTGTTCCTATACACCCCATTTTACGGTAATGTAAATAATGTTCCCTTTCGTACAAAAAAATAATTATCAGAATCAGTTCATTCGATTAGGCTTTATAGTGCCACAAACAAATGCACATACACATAGAAACGCAGATACACAGACACACAGTTACACAGACAAATCTAACTTATAACCCTCTTCCTTCGTCAATTGTTAAAAAAAAGATTTCCCAGTTTTAGTACAAATCTTTTGGTAAAGTCATAAAGTACTTTAGTTTCAGCGACGAAGTATTAAAATCGAAATATTATTTGCGTTGTTGCTTTATGAGCGGGAAAAATTATTAAAATTAAGATTACAAACTAGATAGCGAAGTCGCGAATGCTAAAAGGTTGAACAACGCTGCAAATATGTTTATGTTGTAATATACTTCAACCATTTAGGAAAAATGATGATTCCTAAAATTCCACGTTTTCTTATTTTACTTACCGTTTTATATTAATTTCGTACTTACGTTTTCACGTCACATTTAATTCCATTTCCTAGTTTTACGTTTTCACTCGCATCCTTTCAAACTAATTGAAAAACTACTTAAATTTCAATCATTACTAAGCGCAGGAGTTTATTCGGAGACTTAGGAGTAAACAAATGGCACTTTGTTTTCAAAAAGAAAGTAATTCTTCTGTGAAACTCAGGGAAGGAAAGAAAACGGCAAATTTACTTAATTACAAAAGTTTAAATTCTCAAAAACTCTTCTTAATTTTGAGTAATAGCTTGATTCAAAGCTTTCCGTTTAACTCTAAGAGTACTTTGTGTCGTACATTTTAAGAGCCTCTCTACTTGTTTGTTTATAAAGTTATTTTCTGAAAAAGACCTCTATTTACTAAGTGTCGAATTTAGCTTCGTTTAATGTTGAGTGTGTAAACATGTTTAGTGAGGATGACACGACTTGTACCCATAAAATTTCGCTATGCGAGAAATTTAAACACGCATTTATTTAGCATTACAGCTTTTAAACTTATCAAATTAATGTATGGCACGTTATAAAAAGAGTATTGAAATAAATATGCATATTTAATAGGAATAAAATGTTAAACATTATTGCATAGATATATATATATATATATATATATATATATATATATATATATATATATATATATATATATATATATATATGTTCTAAAACCTTCATATGAAATGCAACGGTATAAATTTGATTTAAAGAAGGAAAAGCAAATGCATACAAGATACATTGGACAATGTGTATACAATACATATCCGATATTTATTAAATGCAGAGAAGGTGGAAATCCTTGCTTAGATATTAATAATTTTTTCTATATCATATCAGTCTAAAGAAGAAAAACGTTATGGTGATGCGAACTTGAAATATATAATAAACGTGCTACAAAATCATATTTTCTTTCCAGTGCAATTGGGGTGTAGACACAGGGCTATATTGTAACTAAGATGCACGCATATGTTTTTATTTCAGGAATTCAATGAGAAAATGTAATTCTAATCGTTTATTTAGGATGCAATAGCTCTGTTTTGTGCGTATTTTTTCAGAAATCGAGACTGAGAGCCATTTAAGTATTTTAAGACGTTTTAGTTTTCTTAATTTCTTATTCATTTATTTGTCAATTGGGCAAATACTAAGATGATATTACTAAATTTACCGTCCAACAACTCAGGAAAAAAGTTATTAAAAAGAGCATATGTAAAATTTTTTAAATGATATGAATATGGCACAAGAGTGAAAGCTAAAGTTGCTTAATTTTATAAATTGATGAAAGGGCGCTCCAGTTTTTTTTATTTGCACGAAGTATTAAGGATCCAGCTTATGAGCCTATATATAAGAGTAATTTAAAGACAATTCTATAGTTCTTTAAAGACAAGGGCAAAATTTATTAGTATGTTTTTAAGAAATCAGCACAAACCATTCATAAACGTAACATTTTATGAAAGTACTGAACATTAACTAAAAAGACGGGAAGGGCATAGAGCTGTTGCCCAGTAACATTTAAAGAGGACTAAAGTTAAAAATGCATGATAAAAAGACGTGCTTGCATTCAGCGTTTACAGAGGCAAACAAAATAATCTTACATCTGAAAAATCATCTACCAATGAGCATTAGTTTGGTGCAAGATACCTAACTTCTGATATTCTTTTTTTCCCCTAATGATGCAATTGCAGTTACCATGAAACCGAGCATTTTACCTCATAGAGCAGCAATGGAACACATTTCAATTACAAATGTGGTGCCACACACAGTGATGGCATATCGGCGTGAAGTCTATGGGTTAGGTAAGAAATTGAAAAAAAAACATATGTTGGCATCAGTTTTGGAGACTTTTTCAGTGCCAAGTTTGGCGAGAGATCACCAAGTGTTGCAAAATTAGGTGACATTTGATGACTTTTCGAAACTTAAAATCATTACTGACACATAGCCATCAAAGTCATGTTTCATTATCACAGCCAATTAGAAACGACTGTTAGACAGACGTAGACAGGTAAATAAATACATACCGTCGCATTTTAATAATCTAGGTTACGTAATATGAGAAAAAGGTTGAGGGTCTAATAATGTGCCAATGTATCATTAAGGTGAACGTTCTAATAACGCACACATATTATATAATTCTCGGAAATAAAAATTATTAACATTTTTAAAAAAATCAATCGGATAAAGTTTTTATAAAAATAAAATTACTAAAGAAAAAAAAGCTTAATGCACTTTGTACAAAAATACTTTTCTTGGAATTGAGTACAAAAAAGATTTTGTATATATAAACGTCTTGATTTCCAAAAAACTTTATAACTACTCTAAGACTTCCAGAAAATAAAACTCTTTCAAATAAAATTCTTTGGAATATTTCAGTACCATGCTGAAAAAAGGGCAATAAATACATAAAGAAGACTCAATCAATGATCCAAGGCAAACTTAGATCATATATTTTAATTAAAATATTTTATAAGAACATCTTTCTGGTCGTTCCCGAAATATTCGTGTTTTTAAAAAATAAATGTATATTACGCTGGCTCTTTTTCATGCTTGGTTTACTTTTTACGCTTTCGGATCTTAGACTATGTGATTAACTTTCACCGTCAATTCATAAAATCGCCAAGGTTTATTACAAACATTTGCATTCCATAGCATTTCTTTTAGATTCACTGCCTTTAGAGTGTTTACGATCTTTTCACATACTTTTTTTTGCACTCTCATGAGATGAAGCACTTTGCATGAGCGAACTTGAATTAATAGTTTTAAAGAACTTACTAAACTTTTTACGAGCAGAACAAAAGTGAATGGAACATTTTTAAACAAACTCGTGCTCTAGTAAGAATTTCGACGGTTTTACACGAAATGATTTTCAAAGATTTTGAAAAATATTTTTAATTAGACTCAAAATAAATTTCTAACCCATTTAATTTGAATATTTCATGCGCAAATTTTTAACAGTACAGTATACATTTTTGTTCTGTCATTTATTAAGTTTATTAAATCAGCAAGTAATGTTTTAGAGTATATTTAGTACAAAACGCTCAAAATCAACCTGTCGGAAAAATGATACAAGTATTTATTTCTCTTTCTTTATATAAATGTTGCTTTTTAATGTGTGTGAAATATTTCCAGAACAATAATAATAAAACTATTTAAAATACCGATATTTATAGCTCCTTTATAGCACACTTCACGTATTGAACATTTGAAATGCATTTTATATCTTCACTCTAAATCTAAACTACATTTTGTTACGTTTGTATTCAATTGGAAATTCAGCGTTGGGTAAAATGAAGAAGGGGAGCAATTTCAATTTTACAAGATATTACAATTGCATATTACGTGATTTTTAACGCTAATAAATAATCACTATAGACATTAAAAACAAAATAATAAGAATATCTTCTTTATTTGCTATTCATTTCTTTCTCAAAAAATATTTTTTTTGAAATTGATCAGTATTGTGATCTTTAATGTTAGTGAATTTTTACTTCTCCAAAACAAGTTTCACACCTCCTGTAATTGCAAAGGAGCACTTTCACTCCTTGAAGAAGAAATCCTCTAGCCATATGTCCGATAAAATATTAAATGATATCATTAACTTGTTCGCTTTTATCTAGGAAGCTAAAAGCTTTCCCTGATTTATTTTTCTTCATTTTATGTTAAAAATATGCCATCATTTATGTAGGGATCAACACATTACGCACACAATATTTTTCTAGTACTTAGAAAAAATACCTATAAACATAAAATCAACTCTATACTAATTCGTACTTAAATCTCAAATATGGGCGAAAATATTTATGAATAAAGTTCTTATTATTGTTCTATTCATTTATTTTACAGAAATAGTCGAGAAATTAATTTAACCCGAGGAAAAATATATCTTTTTCAACTTATTAAACGTCATTAAATCCTAACACTTTTGTATTCTCAACATTTCAATTTTCTTTCACTTCAACTTTCTCTTCATGTAAAGAGGATAATGCTTTCACATATTGAAAACATCAAGAATCATGAAGTTGAATTTTATGTGTCCTGAAAAATAAGTTTTGAAGCGTCTGGCTTACGTAACTAGGTCTTAACAATATTACTCATTTGTACCATCATCTATGACGTAAAACATCTAAAAAACAATACTGTTTGATATTTTAATATATTATATGCATTAGCTAAAAATAATAATGAGATTTTTACATAGAATATGGCCTGCATTTTTGGTTATAGTACGATTTTCTGTTTCGTAATGAATTTAAACTGAAACAAAGTATTGCCAATTGCAACAAAAATTCCATTTTCATTTACTTTTCTAACTACCATACGTTTCGCGTATGATGTATAATTCAACGAAACTCAAACTAATGTTTTCAATAGAAAATTTGCTCATTTGCATTATCATTCATTAAAAATGTCTGTACGTTTTATTTGAGCAACAAACACCTCCTTAAATCAATGTTTTCTTTTAACTACTAATTATACAATTTTTACTAATTACTTGTTTCTGTAGAATTTATGCACTGTGTTTATTAACATTCTTCACTTTCTACCTCATTACAATGGCCACGTTTCCAAATCAGAACTAATACTTCTTTGCCGTGTAATAACAGTCTAACACTTTGAGGGGGGGGGGTCTCTTAAGTACATAAGTAACGCATGCACTACATAGAACTTTTTTTTATTTTCCCATTAACTTGTGATGTAAATTAAAAGGAAAAAAGACAGATACTATAGTATTTACAAAATGGTCAATTCAGCGACTTTTTTTTTTTTTTTTTTTTTGAGGCTGTGAGTAGATTTTTTACATCGTTTGCCTATCTAGTTTTACAACAAACAGTTTTTTTTTTCTTCTTTTATGACATGCGACTTGTCCAAAGAGTTAAAATATCCAAATAACTAATAGAAAAAGACACTTCTGTACTACTTAAACCGGTGAAATATGTTTTAAAACTCTCCTAAATATTTACATTGATTTAATTTTCTTAAATATAGTAACAGTATGCTGAAAATTTTGTTTTCCATATGTTATAAAAATATCTCATCTATGTGATTGTGTGTATATCTTGTCAACACTTGTAGAACCACAGCAAAGACACAAGTTAAACCTGAACATTTTTCTCCTGCATGAAGCATTATAGCAGTTATTTAGATTCATAATTCAGTAATTCGTATATTTTTCTCATTACATTATAGAGAATTTGTATTTAAATCTCGATGCATGCAAAATTGTTAGTTAGATGTGTGCATGTAATATCTAAGCTCAGCATGTTAAGTAATAAAGTTATTGATCTATCCACAAAACACAGAAGTCAGTTACACTTCAGTAACAGCATTATGAATATGATTTTTTTTTTTTACGTTTTATTTTCTGCACTTATCGCAATCACTTTTTAACGCCTCATGGAAAAATAATAAAGAGTATTTGAAACTTATCAAATATAAAAAATATCTTAGGAAATTTTATACATGCAGAGAAATCTTCCAAGCCAAAACAATCATTAAAAAAAAGAAAAAAGTCATAGTTTTACTTCTAAAAAGCTTTTTTAAATCTCTGAAAACAGAAACGTTCAAAATGATAGGTAAACATGTTTACATTAAGAAAAATAAATAAGAAACAAACTATTTGGAATGACAGATTTTTATAATTCGAGCTATCAATAGTTGCTATCAGATTTATAGAATTTTTAATCAATATAATTGGATGAAACTTTAGTTTTGTAAAAACATGTCTCTTTCCACATCCAGTTTTTGAGCACTGATACATAAAACCTATTTAGACGTTATTTTTGCTCCCATTATGATACCTTCTAGTAGTGACTTTTTGTATCAAAAGTAAATGATCTCTAATCATCCCTTACTGTCAAGAACACATGCTACATAAGATGAATACTTCGTTTAATTTGACTGAGTTCATATACATTGTAGTAGAGAGGTCTCCAAATAACAGACCGCTGCCCGGATCTGGACAGTTGGTGATTTATTTTAGACGGATTTTAACCAGTGAAATTCAAAATGTATTACATTAAACTACTAATTTAATATGTCAGTGTCCATCACAGAATTTCTCGGTGTCACTTATATAGAGCATTTTTAACCTATTATTGATACTCGACAAATCTTTTTGTGCAGATATGATTATAAATATTATTTGTGTATCTATTTAGTGTTTTATCATTAGGGTAGCCCGACGAGTGAGTAAACAACTAAGCTTTGTTTTTAAAAATGCATAGCATCGGTAAAAATTGTAGCAACTGCCACATGGCAGTAAAAGCACCGATAGATGATATGAGCAGTTAATGTGTAAAAAAGTGAGAATACTCATACTTCTGCATTAAGTTTTTCGAGGGTTTAAATGAAGGAAAAAATACCCCGACCGAGTGAAGGAACATCCTAATCAGTGGACAAAAGCAGCATTTCCTAGCCGTTTTCTTTTTAAAAATGCGTAGAAGGAAGAAAGTACTACCAGTTTATCTGAGAAAAAAGTTTTTAAAACTTTTTTTTTTTTAGAAACATCACAATGTGTTCATTCATTGGAGGGGGAGGGGGGTCAACATTCACTGGTCGGTCTATCCTATTATATTTATTGATCCATTTCGACATTTAATTTTGTGAATGCAGCTTGCACTCTCTGCGTCACTCTGCCATTTGATTACATATTTTTTCCAGCTTCCTGAGTCCACTAATCTTATATATCCACTCTTTTGTCCTTTTTTACTTTGTTCACTTGACTTGTGTGTTTTCGTGAACCTATCTTTTCATTCACGGCTGAAGGCTCGTTCTTATAGAATCGTAAAAGCTTTACGCTCTTTTTGACAACTTATTATTTGTCCTTTTATTTTTGCTTCCACACTTAACTGCTTAAATTTCAGTAAAAAAACTTCTACTTCGTCTATTTGTACAAAAAAGGGGAAAAAAGAGAAAAATCTTACTTTAATTTTTAAGGACACATTTTTTTTTATTCAGTAGAAAAATGTACATGCATCAGTAAAACATAATACAGGCATTTGAAATTACAAATAACAATTTTTAGTTTTCAAAATCTCTTCTGCGTGCATGATTGGAAAAACAACCCAATCCCAGTCTCTCAATCCATTTTTGAGAATGTTGCCAATCCCCAAAGCAGAAATTTTTGCGCAGATAATAATGAGCATATTGTAAGAAGTCAATTACTAAAAAATGAAGCAATTTTCTCTATGATTAAATAGTTAGCAGCTGTTGAAAGTTCATATCCGGTAAACTAGACACCACATCTGAAAGGGCTAACATTTTTTCGAAGCCGTAACAGTGTTCATATCGAATATCATCCATTATTCTAAAACGAAGTCTTTCATTTATCTCGCAAAAAAGAGCCTTATTTATTTCTCAAACCCTGAAACGAATGCAAAAACATTCCGGACACTTGCGGCTAAAACACTATCGGAATTCTCGGGGTAACGAAATTATGCTAATGTATGGAACCAAATAAACGATTGAGAATGTGCCGTATATGCTCGATAAAAGCGTGTTACCTGTATACCCAACACGAACACTGTATCCTATCCAGGCTCTAGTTTTCAGAAGCAATTTCCATTTTAAAGCCCTTTTTCTCCTTTGCTGATATGAAATCTGCTCTTCATTCCTACGATTGAAAACTCATCGACTGTAAACTATCTTTCTTTAAATAAAACTTCTACCTACCTTAAAACTTCCGAGTTTCTTTCCGAGCGATTTTCAGGTTGAATTTCTTTGCATTTATTTTAAAGCCGACTATCATGGATCTTCTACTTTGGAATATTTTAAACGGTGCAAGCTCTTTAAATGCATTTAGTATCTTTTGGATAAGTTCGGTTAAGAACTTTTTCCATTAGATGATATAAATATAGTCTAATTGTTTGAACAAAATATGACGCTTTACTTTTAACATTTAAAAATAGGAAAAATAGCATCTGCTTGTTTCCAACAAGCGTGTTGAATTCAACAATATTATAATATTACTTATTAATCTTGGCTTTAATGAGAGAAGCTATGTTTGGTTATTTACCGATCTTGGTTATTTACCGATCCAGACGGAAGAGTCCATAACAAGGACGAAACTGCAGTCTCTGGATGTCATACGGGGAACTTTTAGTATTTTCCATATAATATAAATAAAGTTCGCAATAAAAAAAATAGCAACTGGACTAAGCAATGCCAGTTTATTTATTTTTCTCCAACGAGAAAAACTTTGCTAGCTACATTTTCAGCTATTCGTGAAAAATATGTAGTTTTTTTTTTTTTTTTTTTTTTTTTAACATTAAAATTAAGAAAAACGAATGTAATTACATAAATACATACTAAAAGTATTTATCTGTGCGATATAGAGTTATAATTGATTTTTCTGAAAAATGAAGCAATTTATTTTTAACATTAAAGAAATAGAAATCATATCTGGTTTTTAAAAAAATGCTTTTTTTAATTATATATTTTTGGCCAAATATAAGCGTTTTACATTTAAAAGTCTTAAATACATTAAGACCAAAACAAACATTTGTGCATCTAATCTATTATTTTTCTAGCATATTTTTCTAGCACTACGCGAGATCTTCTATATTCCTTCATCAAATTGATCTCTCATTCGAGCCGGCTAACGACGAAACACAGACAAACGGTCTGAAAATTGTTTTTTAAATCTAATTTTTTTTTTTCATTTTTTATTACACACTGTAGAAAGCAAATGTTGTTTGTACAGAAAAAATGCAGCTAATTTTATTTTGATGAACTGTAAAAATTGCTTTTTTTTAAGTTCATTATCGTATATTTTAGTTTTAAACTGTATAGTGTTAGACTAACAGTATTATACTGTTGTTTTTACAGTATGATAAAGCTAAATTTGACGGCAATAAACTAAAATTTCTAACTTCACTGTAAGAAACTGTGAGATTGCTAGTTTTACAGTTTAATACTGCGCATTTTACAATACTAAATTGGGACCACGGCTGCCAGTATTATAATGTAAAAACAACAGTTAATTTTTTGCAGTGCACATTATTTCAATTAATAGTCTCCAAAAATTAAGAAGTATTGAAGCTGTTGGATTAAACGTCGTGCCTGTAAGGGAAATTACATTTGAATACGTGCTCAAAAAGATCGTTTCACTGTTTTGGTTTTTTGTTTGTTTTTTTTTTTCCTTTAACATAATTTTTAAACCAACTTTTCCTAAGCATTATTTCCCAATGGTGTTTCTTCTTGGGGGGAGTTAGGGTTGGTTTACAGCATAGCTTGAATAATACTTCGAACTTCAAAACTAGTAAGACATCATTTTAAAGATCTGTTCAACGCTAACCTGTTTTGCATTCCTTCTGTCAAGGGCGAATGCTTCGTGTGGGTTGGCTACTTATGATATAATTCGTAAAAAAAATGAGCAATAGAAATCTAAAACTCCACAAACAACGAATATTCAACTCATTTTCGTAGAAAGAAACTATACTATTTCTCTCAAATTTCATTAATCTAGCCGGACAAAGGTTTCCGCCATTTTTGTATTAGCCGCTAAACATCAAAAGATCGATGCAAAGCCGATTATCTCTTCCTTACCATATGACAAAGCAATGCTACTGTGGGGGAACGGGAGGATTGTTTACATAAAGAATATTATTTTGGCCGAAAATATTTGAATGATCAACTCTCGGCTCAATAACTCTCTAAGGAAATACACAAGAATGAAGAAGCATACCTAGGCATAAATAAATGTATTTTTCTTAGCTTCCGGATATGCGACTTATTGAAAAGAAAACGAGGAACCTAGGATAAATGGACTACAAGTTATTAAGGCCTGATCAGTATCAAACATCAAGAACTTCTTTGATAGAAATATTAGGCTGTTTTTAAACAATGTATAGCTCAGTCATCTGTAAGCGTGTGGTTTTTCATTTTTATTTATTTATTTTTTTTTTCATTTTAAAATAAAAATTTATGAGAATGGCGAAAAAGTGTATCGACTTGCTTTAATTTGAAAAAAAAAAAAAAAAAAAAAAAAAAAAAACACTGCACTATAAAAAGAAAGTTTGTGTTGTAACAGTTTTATACTGAAAGCAGAGGTTTCAGTTTAAAACTGTAAAAGCGTAGTAATAAAGTGTAAAACTAGTTATTTTACAGTTGTTTACTGTAAAACTAGCAATTTTACAGTTTATCACTGTAAAATTAACAATGCTACAGTTTATTACCATTAAATGAGCTGTATTGTACTGTAAACACAACAGTGTAATACTGGCAGCAAAGGTTTCAGTTTAAAACTGTTAAATGCACAGTAATAAACTGTAAAACTAGCAATTTTACAGTTTATTACTGCAAACTAAGAATTTTACAATTTACTACTGGGCAATTCCATGCATGTGTGGAAAAGCGATGGAAAAATCAAATTACAGCAATGCGCCTGTTTTGCATATTTTTTGGTTTAAAAATTTTAGAAGTTTATTATTTATACTAATTTTTTGTCTAGAATGTAGTATTTTTAGTTTTAGCAGCACTTTGAAGTTGGAAATGGAATCTTTAACTTTTGGTAAAGAAAATAATCAATCTTTGAACGTTGGTAAGTTTCAATTTTTTTCTTTATATAACTGTTTTAAAGGAAGAATGTTGATAATTACACTTTAATTCAACATTGTGAATTGCTAAAACGAATGTTTTCACTTAAATTAAGTGATTTATGTAAACTTAAAAAATTCACAATTCTATGTAACGTAAGTTACCAAAAACATATTAAAATTCATGCTGTGCATAAAGAAAAGGCAATGCAATGTTAACAATGCTATATCTTCTATCTTATAAGTGTGTGTTAACCAAATAGTTAAATTTTTTTTATATTGTTTATTTAATTTTTTGTGCTACAATCAAAACGTGTAACGTAAGTTACCCACATATGCAGGTAATCTAAGTTACCTAAGTAGAACTTAAATACTTGTGTTTATAAAGAAAGTAAATTGTGAAATAAACCTATGTGGTTAGCAGGAGTAATTTATTCAAGAATTCTTTTAAATGTACTGTATTTACTTAATTTAAATTAATCATATTTCTTAAAATGTCTCTATTTGTTAAAAAAATTACAATACACCTTTATTATAAATTATATATTTCTTTTTGGCTTTTAAGATATTAATTATCTCTAAACAATGTCACTGCATGAATATTTAAGAGGTAATTTACTATAAATTATTCAAAAATGACTTCTGTTATGCTTTAAAGTTTCGAAATATGTTTTGGAAAAAACAAATATAAAAGTATTTTATCTCTTACAGGTGAAATATATTTCATTCTGCATTAAAATGCCACTGAACTCTGCAGAAAGATGCGCTGTAAAAGGGGTATGTGAAAAGTCATGTGGATATTACAGATTTATAAATAAAAGTCATCCTTGATGGTATTGAAATATGTTTGAAAAAGCAAAATTTATCAAAACTATTTTCCGAATATCCGCACATTGACAATCAGCATTTAAGAACTAGAAATGGACAAACTGTGGGGTTTCGTTTAGTTAAGTATTTCAAGGAACAAGAAGAAAAAACAGAGATAAAAACCGGTGAATGGCGTGTGATGAAGTACGAAAATACATTGTATTCTTTAGTTGTGACGATTATTGAAGAAACAAGTTTAAAGTAAAAGTAATGGCTGCTGTTGGAACCTATTATAAATGGCCAGAAACGACAGATGAAATTTATTATGAGAAAGAAAACGTAATTCGAAAAATTAAAACTACATAACTTGTTAATAGCAGTGACCAGTTTGCATTTAAAAGTCTTATGTTATGTAATATTTTGATTGATCATTAAATTTGGTATTAAATTTCTATAAATTCAATTCATAATTGTTAATTTTCAATATTTTGATCTAAACTAAGCTGTAATTTTTATTCATTAATTTTTGTAATAAATATTTGCTTGTATGTAAATTTTGTAACGTAAGTTACTGTAACATAAGTTACCTAGTCAAAAATTCCCATAATTCTCAATTTTTGAAATAAATTTTTAAATTTATGAAAATAAATTCCTAAGCATTATAAGGAACTGATAAATTATACTTTAAGCAAGAAAACAGCTGTAATATAGCAGAATTTGCCTTAGAACCAATTTTCATATTATGTCATTCCCTTTTTGTGTAACGTAAGTTACTGCCTTATTTTTGACTGCTAAATTTTGTAAAATTTTAATGTATCGAATATTTTTGCATTTTAATTTTGCTTTAGACAGGCATTTTTATAGAATACTTTTATTCAAGGTTTGTATAACAATATTTGTCTGTACTGAGGTGCTAAATGCCTAAGCGTTGGTCAAATGTAACGAAAGTTACCGTGGAATTGCACTACTGTAAAATTAGCTGTTTTACAGTTTATTATTGTAAAATTACCGTAAAATTAGCTATATTATACTGTAAAAACATTCATTTTTTATAGTGTGGCTTTCTCAATCTACCTTCTTGATGCGTAAAAATGCAATTTATAAGCACTAATTTCACTAAGAACGGATTTGTTTACAAAACATACAGCCGCTAATTCTAAGCATACATTTGTGCATTATCCCAGGTAACACAAATAACCTTTAAACGTTTTTAAGCGGTTGTTACAACGTTAATAACCATTTTACCACCTTTAAAAAACGAAGTGTGCTACTTGGGATGTATTACTGCGTGAAGATAGGTCCTTTACGGGTAAAAATTAGTAACTGAGGAATTTACTACATCTTTAAAATGGGCAAAAGACGTCATAAATTGTCCCTCAAACTACAAATAGCCGACTCTTTTTCGAAGTAAGAAGTTACCATTTCTCATAAATTCCATAAATCTACCCGGACAAAGGTTTCCGATATTTTTGTATTAGCCCCTGAACATCAAAAGATTCATGCAAAGCCGATTATCTTCTTCATAGCATATGGCAAAGCAATGCAACTGTTCAGGAAACGGAGGATTGTTCACATAGAGAATATTATTTTGGCCGAAAAATATTTGAATGATCAACTCTCGGCTCAATAATTCTCTAAGGAAATACAGAAGAATGATGAAGCACATCTGGGCATAAAAAAAATAAATGTATTTTCCTCGGCTTCAGGATATGCGTCTCTTTGAACAGAAATCGAGGAAACTAGGTTACATTGTGTTAAGAATTAACTTATTATAAGTTCTTTGAGCCTAAACAGTATCAAAGATCAAAATATATTTTATCCAAGATTGTAATGAAAATATTAGGCTGTTTTTTAAAAAGTTATGGGTTTTTCATTCGTTTCCGGGGTGTTTTTTTTTAATAAAAATCAATAACAATGCCGAAATAGTATATCAACTTGATTCAATTTAAAAAATATAGTTCGTGAAAAGTTCTCTCAATCTGCCATCTCAATTCTAAAAAAAGTAAATTAAAAGTACATAATTTCCCTAAAAACGGATTTGTTTCAAAATACAAAGCAACCAAGTCTAATGCGGACATTACATTTTAACATTTTAGCTTTTTGAGCTTCCAAAAGGGTAAATATAAGTGGTCTTTTCATTCCAAGTTATCATTGGAGCCATCGGTAGTAATCTTTTAGTTAAAAAGCGTAGAATTTAGTGAAAAAGTTTTACCAAGGCGCATTTGTAAGCCTAAATTTTGGCTCTTTCCTTTGTCATTTAATTGCAAGTCGACGAATTACATTTGAGCCCGCTTAATAGAATATCGGTTAAAGGAATATGCCGCTTAATATAAAACATTTTTAATGTACCAAACCGTTATAATGTATTATTTTGATTCCGAATAATGATATATCCCGCTTATTAAAATATTTTTTCGTGGAAAAATGGCTATTCCATTAAGCGGGTTCGATTGCATTTGCATTTGGCTTTTTTGGTACCTACCGACGTCATTAACTGTGCCTCTACGGTGCAAACGCTTCCGGCGTAGAATTTCAAATCTGTGAATATGAATTGACGAGGAACTTTTCGATTCGCTGTAGCAGATTTAGCATTATCCTGGGTGCACCAAGAGGAGGTTTTCTGTTTTTTTTTAATGTCTTGCACAAGTTTTTTTTTGTCGTAATGAATGGTAAGTCCGCAAATTTAAGAATTCGCTTTGCTTGTCCCTATACTATCCATATGTTCGATCATCGCGGTTGCTTTTGCTCCCACCTATTCCACAAAAACGGGATTGCTCTGTAATTAAAATGAAAATTAATGCTGAAATATGAGTGACACATTTTTAATAAAGACCAAAAATCTTCTTCGTTATACAAGGAAGTAAAAATGCACGTCCGTAAGGCATCCGAATAGTGAATAATTTTAATCGCGAAGAATTATCCGGTCAATTAGCGGTATCCCAAATTTGAACCACAATTACCTCGCGTTTTCGAAACCCTACTGTATATCGTGGGGTTACAAGTGAAACACACTAAGTCAAAAAACATGATTTTGAGAAAACGCTGATCAAAAAATTTTTATTTTAACTTCTTTGGAATTGACATAATTAAATCAAATTAAATTATAGCAGTGGTATTTTTTGGTTATTACGAACCATTCTTGACTCTGTCATGCTTATTTTATATTATTATCCCCAGCATGATAATGGTAAAGCATTAATAATTATCATTAATTATACGACTTAGATGTTTCACTATTCTAGCATTGTATAATAAAGATATGACTTAGTGGGTTTCACCAGTAGAAACAGCTCATTTTTGTGTGTAAGATAAACTAAAAATCTGAAAATTAATCATTTTGACTTAGTGTGTTTCACTTGTAACCCCACGATATGTAGGATAAACTGAAGTAAGACGCCGTATTGTGCAATTTGCCGAGTTACGTGGTTCATCCACAAGCATATGCAAAAAACAGTTTGCCGTTCAGTTGGGCGAAATACGCTTGCACATAGGAATCAGGCAATAGTTTTTGCTGATCATCAAGTTTTAAAAGGCTCTTTTAAATGGTTTTGTTCTCGACGGCTCTGATAAGCACCCGAAATCGCGTAACAACACTCTTTATACTAAGTAATAGTTGCGATATAAGATAAATAAATTTGTTGGTTGAAATGCAGGCTTCCACTAGTCTGGTAATGGGGACCATCTACCTGTGCTGCGCGAAAAAAAGCGGATAGCCTACCTTGTCCAATACTTTGAAAGAGGACGGCAAATAGTTTTTTTTAGGTAAAATAACTTAATTTTCTAAGACAGTCGATAGAAAGAAATGATCCTACTCCAATGAAAGTTCTAAACGTACAATTTTATAATAGCCATCCTGCGAGAAAATAACCCCAAATATTAGGAGGCTAGAAGCTCAAAAATTTTCACTCTCAGATAGTAAACATAAAAAAAGAAAACTTGAGAAGCAAGCGAACGAAGAAATCAAAACCAAATTAAGAAGGAAACAATCGAAAAAAAAAAAAAAACACTAAGAAAAATGAAAAAAGCTGAGGAAATACAAATCAGCTAAACCAATGACGATTTTTAGAATATATTATCAAACAATTCTGGAATTCTAAAAGATTAAGCTTTGACGGAAAACGAAAAAATAAGCGTGATATTTCACACCAAGAACTAGACGGTTCGTAAGCGTAAATGGAAACGAATGTTCTGCAACCCTAGTAGAGTATAACGAAACGTCAGGAAAATGTGATTAGAAAAACACATTTTATGCAGCAGTTAGCGTTACGAATAACGTTATGTATTTGGAAAAAAACGGAAAACTTGGGTAAAAATCTTTGTAATTTGTCAGTACGTGTTATGTGTTCCCTAAAAAATTTTGCTTTACTAAATTGGAATTGATGAAATGAAACTTTGCGTTGATCTTCCATACGGCGTCCTACCTCTATGGATCAACTCGCAGACTTTTTTTTATACATATAAAGTCTGTTTCCAGCACTAACGAAAACGACTGAAATGTTCAGCAAAATTGATGGCTAAATTCCCAGTATTCCTCGGACAAGCCCATTTGGAGTTTTATTTTAGTTCCATCAAAATGGGGGCATTTTTAAGAGAGTACCGAATCGCAGTAGGTAGCTCTTTAAAATACCTGGGTATGTTTTTTATGGAAAGTACCCAAAATGGGTAGTTACCTGGGTATTTATTTTCCCCCTGAATTCTGTTCAATCAGTATACACATTATTATGCATAATATGATACTGCAATCAAGATAATATCCAGGGTCTTGATGGGGGTTATCATTTGGGATGGACGGATAAGCAAATTGGCCGATTACCGATTATTCAGCAAATCTGATTAATGATTAGGGTGATTTTTTTAATATTATCAATTTCACCATCACTTTTTTTTCTTTCTTTCTGATTCAGAGCTCAGAAATCGTTACTAATTTATTTCCGATAGAAGATTTATTATTTTTTCTTCTATTTTCCTAATTTGCTCAAAAATAATTCAAAATTTTATCAAATTTATTTCAACCAATTTTCATATCATTGTTAATTAATAAAAAATTAACACTCTGTCATGAAAATTAAAAAATGAGGTGATGGCTGTGGTGAGCACTTTAATTTAGGAGTGTTTTAAATTTAAATTTATTTTTCAATTAAAAATAACCAGTTAATTCGTGATTTTTATTCTTTGAAAACTTGAGGTTATTTAAAAACACTATTCTAAGTAAAAAAGTATCGACTTATAAAAAATGTTGCAACATTGTTTTTATACGTATATTTATTCAAAATATTAAAATTAATAATTAAAGCGTTTATATCAACTGAGAGGATTAATTTTTATATTTTATTCTTTGAGTTATGTGTTTTATTTTACTCATTACAATTTTGTACTACTTGCTTTCTTATGTTTACAGAAAATCATTTATTTCTTGATCATAAATTTACTCATCGTAGTTTCTTGTTCAAAGAGTACTGAAAGTAATTTTATTAAAAACAACTTTTTTCGCCAGTTGATCGGCAAAATTTGACTGATTATAAACAAAATGTGACGTAATCATGTTTTCGCATTCCAATTTAAAAGTTCAGGAGCTCAATTATGTCTAATAGTGATTTTCGAATTTCAGCTGTGAGAGTTATCTTTTAATATTTCATTCAGATCTATGGAATGCGAACTTTTGTTTTGTTTTTACTCTGTAGACTTTCATACTGCATGTTATTGTAAATATTGCAGAAAATAACATTTATTTACTGTTAATAAAACTTTTTATTTTAATTTCTTGGTAAAAGTATACTTTAAAAATTATTTTGAAAAAATATTGTTTTCGCCGATAAATTAGCAAAATTTTGCCAATTATGGCCGATAAATCGGTACTGCCGATTAATCGGTGCATCCATAGTTTTCAACCCCACTTTAAGCATCCAAATAGTACAACCCAAAAATGCATTTGGAGGACTTATACTTCGCAAACATTTGGCTCCATCTTACTATTCGCTCCTAAATATTTCACTCCCCATTTTAATAGTGGCTTTCTCCTAAACCAGAAACCACTCTTGATTGAAATTTGTATATAGATTAAGTGTAACAAAATGTATACATTACAACCTTTTTTATGTTTTTTTAACCCCATAGACCTAAAAAAAAAAACTTAATGACATGAAGCAAATGTCACACAACAATGCATTTTTCATAAAATACTTAATTTTAATGTCAACCGTTTTTAATTTTAATATATTGCGTAAAAATACATATGCTGTCTTTTTTTTAAAAAAAATAGAGCAATTTTAGTTTTTAAAAAGAGAAAAGATTAAGTTTAGCTCTAAAATTGTTCAAATAAATAATAATGGAAACTAAAATTCAAGAAAGAAACAATTACATGCAGTATTTTAATATAATTTTTAAATACTTCAAGTTATTGCAGGAGAAATCCTGTCAAAAAAATGTTGAAATATTAGATAAAAAGTTATGAACATTACATTTTTAAATAAAGTGTTACGGTTATCTTTTTGAAAGCGAAAAATAAAAAAAATATATTTAGAGTTTGTGTTAATTTTAAAGGAAATATGTTGTATAAAATACTTACAATTGGTTACATTACATAACATTTGTTTCATTTTAATTCACAATGTAAAACAATTGATAATAAATAAACTTTAAATCGTATACTCCAAAAATGCAATCAAATTTACTCATGTTTGCTAAAATAAATTCCGGAATTTCGTTTATAATGAAAAATCGTTTTAAGCATTTGATAACAAAAGTGTTGTTGCACCTAGAATAACTCTTAGCTTTAATTTGTAGCTATCTCGAAAAATTATGTCTAGTGTCAAAGTAGAAAAAAACAGCTGCTCGTTTCATCATTTGCATATTTATCGTTTAGAGTATTATTCTTGTAGCAATTCTTGGCCATATTTAAATGTGAAGAAGGGAAAAATGTTTTTGTATCGGAATCTTAGTATGTTAATAAAACAAGTTAATATGAGCTATATAATTCACAAAATATTCCAACGAGTTTAATGAAAATACTTGAAATATTTGTCCTTTTTATTTCTTGCCTTAGAACGAACTCATATCATTTTCAGTTCTTAGCAGGAAAAAAAATAGCAAAATGTTATTAAACTAAGAGTTAATCATTCTCTTTATTCCAGAAAAATTTGAAATTCAAAACTTTTGAAGAGGAAATAACCGTTGTCGTTTCATTTAAAACCGTGTACTTACGTTAAGTGCTTACAAATTATATTTTGCTTAGAAAAGAAATTAGATTGCAGAATAATGAAATATATTTCTTATGGAAACAAACGGATCATGTATCTGTGACACATAATAATTAAATGCACTCTTCCAAATGGAAAACAACAGCTGTTTTGTTTGAACGTCTTCAGTTTTTATCTTGGTATCTTGCAAATGTTCTTTGCAATATAAAAATGTAATCTGCTTGAGTGAATTTAACGAATTAATAAAACTTATTCTTATTAAAATCGTTTCTCAGCAGGAGAAATTAAATATATCTATCTATCTATCTATCTATCTATATATATATATATATATATATATATATATATATATATATATATATATATATATATATATATATATATATATATATATATATATATATATATACTACATAGTACTTGGCATCATGATCTGCGGCAGTATTTAATACATTATTTTTACTTACGAAAACTTATTCCTTAAGATATTGCCTTTTTGAATATTCGATGCTAACTTTCATATATTTCCCGCTGGAAAAATCTCATACTACTCCCAGGTATAAATATGCAGTTATATACAGTAGCGTACATAGCTTAAGGTGAGCTCCAACCCTTCAGCCAATATTTGTAAATACGCACTCCCTCCTCGAAAATAATTATGTTAAACTTATAAAGATATGTTTTTTCAGTGTTACTCATTGTGATTTTTCTTCTGGATCGCGGCGGAAGGGGGAGCGGGTGCAATTTACGAGACTGGTTTTAGAACCTTTAGAGTATAAGCAGTAAGTTATCGCCCTTTAGCCCGGACTAAGAAAGACCTAGATACACTACACAAACAGCACAGTTTTGCCATCCAGAGACTGCAGATCTGTCGTAATTTGGACTCATCTATCAGAAACAGGCAAAAACCAAAACGAACGCCATTTCAATAAATTGGAATAATCCGATGATTCATATTAGAATGGCATTTGCCTTCAGGTCAGTTATTGTCTAAACCCGACTTACGAGTCCAAATGCAGAGGATGAAACTGCAGTTATGGATGGCATAACTATCTGTCTGTATATTGCATGTCCTCGAGATTGATTGGTCGGTTGTTGTCTCCTGTCTAGAGTTCTTACTGATCGATCCACATTCAATATATATACCCGTGCTCTCGTGCTAGCACTCAGATCTCTCACGGCGGTCTTGTTGAGTGCTAATCTTTTCCCACTGATGAAAAGTCTCCATTGTATCCTTGAAATAACTATTTTCTGTGTTTTCGGTACAAATTTGTCATTTTTTTACTTAGGTTTTTCACTTTCATCGCTTACGAACTGATTTTTAAAAAGAAAGCATTTTTTATATCAAGTTTTGCACTTAACCGTTTTCGTCATGCGCCTATTTGGTGATTGAATTTCTTTATAATTTCTTAATTTCTGTACGTATACATGTTTCTCTCAAAAACGTTTTTTAGTGCAATAAAAATGCGTATAAAACTGCGTCAAGCTTTTGAAATTCTTAACAATATCGGTAGTCACCACAGTCTTCTGCAATTTCATTCACAATCTTTGTCGTAGAAATGCCTAAATTATCGGGGGGAAAAAAACAGAAACTCAGAATATTTCATTATTACAAAGGACTGCTTTTCATGGCATGCAAAATTTTTACTAGTAAAAAATTGTTCGTGTCTTTAAATAAGTAACACTTTCATTGAGTCTAATGAATGATTATCTAAAACGAAAAGAAACCCGTAAAAGCCATTCGTAAGAAGTAATGTGAGGAGATAACATGATGAGGGAATATTTCTAAGAAATAAATAACGGTTAGAACTTTTGGAACCCAACGCTTTAATCTGTTCAGAGTAAAATATGATCAAATATTCTCTGAAAATGCACTTTTAAGTAGCTAAGAGCGGGGAAAATGTTCAGGTGATGAAAAGATTTAAAAACAAGTTTTTGAAGATAAAAGGATTAAGAAATCAGGGAAATATTTAAGTTGATTTATTACAACTGCTATAACATGTATGTGCATAGGAAATACAGCTTATTCATAAGTTAATGATATCATCATAATTGAATTGACTCTCTTAATAAGGTCATTTAAATTATGTATGATATTAATGAAAATTTTTGTCACGATAAATTACTAGTAATGAAAGTGATTTACATTTACTTTGATAACTCTAGGATTCTTCATAGTCATGAAACGAAAATAATTTGGATAATGCGTCTATACTTCCGTGCTGAGCACAAAAGTGACATTTAAACTTTTTAAAAATTAGAGTTATCACAAACAGGTGTGTCTTTGGGACGTATTTTACCTGAATACAATAGTATATGGTCATTTGAGAATGGAAAATAGTTTTTAAAAAAATCTGAAAAGTATCATCTGAATCAAAAATATGGTACGCAAACAAAGTTTTATCTCAGTTTAAGCTCGACTATAGATACTTTTTTTGCGCTTAGCACGGCAGTATACCGCCGTGCTAAGAGTAAAAATCGTTTCTGCACTTAGTCTTATCGACACGAGGTGGCTCTTCGTGACGTAATTTACATAAATACAATATTATATGTTCATTTGAAAACGGGAAGTATTATTTAAAAAATTCTGAAAAAGTATCATCTGAATCAAAAGCCACTTTTGCGCTTAGCACGACAGTATAGCACTTTGATCTGTGGTGTAATGTCGAAGAAATAATTTTTAGTTGAGGGATAATAAAAAGTGGGCTTGAACAACTTAATAAACCTTTTTACGTGTACAGTGACTCTGTTTTACACTTAATTGTTACATAAAGTTAGTATCATTTTAAATTTTTTCCTCTGATATCTTGCAATAAATAAAGCAAAAATTTGAGTTTTTGAATGCAATGAATTAACTCTTCCTAGAGACTACCCACTGGATATTTTTTTTTAATATTTTAGAAAAAAAAATAATGATTTGGAGAGTGTATCCAAATGCAAATAAAATCTAAAGGCAATCGTCTCAACATAATACAAAGTATGATTACTGAACTATTTTAATATATTTTATACTCACACAGCTCAAAAATAAAAGCACTCCAAGTTTGCTTCAGTTTTAACACTTTCCAATTTACAGTGTTTGTTTCTAAATCACTCTATAACCAAGTATAAAGAAATATCTTTGAAAAAAGTAAAAGGAAATAGGTAACGCTAATTAGCTCAAAAAATGCAGAGAGCTTCTTAAATTTGTTTCGGGCCTTTCTCAATGCAAGAAAAAAAGAAGAGTTTATTCAGTAAAAGACATTGCCTTTTTATCCCTTAACTTACTTTTTTTTATTAAGTTGTAATATTTATTTTCATTCAGTTATAACTTCGAAAAAAATATTGCTTGTACCGTCACATCTATTGGAAACTATCAGTGGATTTCAATTAGTGTTCTTGGATATGGAATGGAAAGCAACCACTTCATTCTGTTTTTCTTATGGACATATGGACATAAAACAATGTAAATACTTCTGTCGGGAAATAATAGCGACCCTTTCCAGAAAAGTAAGTCCCAGTAAGCTCAGATATGTCGTCTTTCAGTGGAGGGTAATTAACATTGAGGGTTCAGCTAAAAACAATCCGAACCAAGAACTAAGGGTCCTTATGCGAAGGTTCTTAACAAAGCTGGTCTTTCTGAAAGGTGAAAACTCGATTTTAAACCGTTTTGGTTTCTGATTTTTCATACTTGTTTTCGTTGCATAAAAATTTAACTGGAGTAAATTAATTGACACGTTTTGGCAAATGATTAAGTCAAAGACGTGATCATTATTTAGCAATATTTTCTCGGTAGCTGGCTTTACTAAACGAATTACTGAATTCGGGCATCATATGAAAATGAAAGATTTAAGAATATGTATGCACACTGCAAAAACAGTATAATACTGGTAGCCGAGGTTCCAATTTAAAACTGTAAAATGCACAGTAATAAACTGTGAAACCAGCAATTTCACAATTTCTTACTGTAAAGCTAACAAATTTACAGTTTGTTGCTGTAAAATTTAGCTGTACTGTACTGTAAAAACAACAGTATAATACTGGCAGCAGAGGTTTCAGTTTAAAACTGTAAAATGCACGGTAATAAACTGTAAAATTAGCCATTTTACAGTTTATTACTGTAAAATTAGCAATTTTACAGCTTATTACTGTAAATTTCGTAACTTTTATTTTATTACTATAAAATTAGCTGTATTAAACTAAAAATAGCAATATTTTTTTAAATATGAGCTTTCTAAATAATAAGTCACAAATTTGATTAGTATTCAACGGTAAAGGAAACTGATAATCAGAAAAACAAGATTAATAAAAGTTTTTAAAAAATAGTAATCTCATGGGCTCATTTCTTTTACAAAAGTGGAATATTGCTTCTCCCGTCATTATTATTTAAATGAGCATCTATGCTTGTATTTAACTCTTATGCTGTAAAATCGATTGAGAAACGTACCTGGAAAATAATGGGCTGCTAATGTGTCCAGATCCTTCCAATAACATATTTGGAAAAACAGATGAAAAGTTCAAACTAAAAGTTAGTAACCTTTCTGAAATTAACGTAGACTTCTACTGAGAATATCCTAAACTTTCCTAATAAAAGCCAATCCCCGTTTCTTTAATAAACCATGAACCTTCCAATAAAGCTTAATTTTGATTACCCTTAGTTCCTAATAGCAAGTACGGCCAACTCTAATGCCGAATTGCAAGCGAACACCCAACACTTAATTTGCATTCAATTCTTCCAAAGCTTCAGTATCCAAAGACTACACTTTGCCATCATTTGGAGAGCCAGTTAATCTAAATTTACCGCAACTAAGCTTTATACAAAAAATTTTATACAAAAAGCTTAAAATAGGTTGGTAAAAATATTTTTCACAGTTGTGAGAAGTATACATTCGTACAACTTGTAGCAGCTCAGGAAGCTTTCTCGCAAGAACATACATATACTTTACTTTTTACCGGAAATTGATGAAAATCTATGAAATCCTGTGCCGTTGCTTGCAAATTATCTGTGACATTTCTGAGTTTTCTTACACGCACAGAAACACAACGACCAAACAAAAACGACCATTGAACGACCCCCAACCATTGAACGACCAAATAAAATATTTCACTATAGCTCTACAAGAAACCGCGCGCAATCTCAATCTATCTAAACATGAATAAAATCCTTTTCCAAATCTCACAGTTATGTAACAAAGCTTTAATGGCACAGCTGGAAAATCTAAAACAAGGTATATTACCAAAAAAAGTTAAGACTATTTTATGACTGCTCGTGGTTTTTGATTACAGAAATTAAGGATAAATGTAAAAGCCTCTTCCGAATGGAGCTATTTAATAGTTTATTCTCTTATAGTAGTACACAGTAAAAAAAGTAATGTTGTTTTTGCAGTACAATACGGCTAATTTTATAGCAATAAACTAAAAATGGGTAATTTTGCAGTAACAAACTGTAAGATTGCTAATTTCACACTATTGCTAAAAAATTGCTAATTCAACAATGTATTACCGTTCATTTTACAGTTTTAAACTGGAACCTCTGCTGCCAGTATTATACTGTTGTTTTTACAGTATAGCTAAATTTTACTGCAATAAACTGTAAAATTGCTGGTTTTACAGTTTATTATTGTGCATTTTACAGTTTTAAATTGGAACCTCGGCTGCGAGAATTATACTGTGAAAACAACAGTTTTGCAGTTTAAAATCTAATAACTACTGGTAGAAAAATGGGCAGCTGCATGGGAAGGAGAAATGCATTAAGAGCGAAGAAGAAAGTCAAACCAAATCAGTTAAGTAAATGTATTTCACAGACAAAAAAGAAACTGTCTTGAATAAAAAATGTTTTTTTTAAATGCTATAAAAAAGGAAAATAAAAGCGACTAAGTTCCTTCCACTACTTTTAATGATTTTTTTCAGTGGCAAGAAAACTCTAATGAGTTCAAGGTTCCATAAGTTAGGTTAAATCACGATCTTAACATGCTTTTGATCAAAATATTGCACAAAACTAATCTTGAAACCATATCTTAATATGTGTCGCTCATAAAGATTAATATAGTTACTGAATTCGTGTAAAATAACTCGGTGAATACGCAAGGAGCTATTTGCAACAGATTCCTGCTATTGGATCCTAAAAAGCAATGCTCAGAAGTTGAATTTTACAAAGCGTAGGACAATGGTGATTTAACTTATAAAAGGGCGACTTTTTCACAAATGCTTTCAGAAATAAATTCGTAGTTTTGTAAGATGTGCTAAACGCTTATTCTTTTCTCCAGCAAGACAGAATGTAATTAGTCAAAGTATAAAATAATGCTTTGCTTTTGATAGTAATAAAGTAAGCGCAAGATGAAAATTGAAAATTAGCTGAGGATTTTTTCTTAAAATTCACACTTTAAGTATAAGGCAGAATAGAAAGTGACAAACTTAAACTTTTAGGACTTTACTCTTTTAACAATAGTTAAGTATTTTTATGAGATATTTAAGCATCCCAACGAGATATTGCTTTATCATTATTATACGTCATCATAATTCCAATACTATGTGAATGTTTTAAATATTTTGTTAAAAAGGGCGTGGTTACAGACGCTGTATTTTTATAACTACACATATCCGTTTTTATTTTAAATAAGCCTGTTTAGTATCATTTAATTTTGTCCTTAACCATTGAATGTAATATTTCTCCCTAAATTCTATATGCTGTAGCATACAATGCTTTACATAAAATTTGGTTTCACTGTACCCCAAGTATGGAATACAGTTAAAGAAAATTATGTATTCCTTTTTTTTTAATTTTATTTCATATTTTTAATGATTAAAAAGTAAAATTCGTGCTTCTCAGAATATTTTATGCATCTATTGCATTACAAATTCACATTAAAATGTTTGTTACGTTATCAAAGTTTCCAGATTTCTAGAAGTATTTTTCCTCTCACTGTGCCCCGGTCTCCTTTATGCATCACATGAAAATAGACAAAGGAACACAAGGTTTAGACTATCTTTTCCACATTATTCTATTTTTTTCTTTATATTTTTATTCAAAATGTCGCATTAGTAGCTACCTCTCTACCTTGTATCCCAACTGAAAGCTTCGCAGGAAATATGTATATGCATTAAACTTTTATGCTCTTTATTCTAATAAGCTATGCGCTTGAGTTGGAAAACTATCGTTGAGAACAACAGTTGTATTTTCCAAGTGCTGTTTTGTTTTCGTCTACTCATCATTTTTAGAAAGACATGCATCTTTTTGGAACAAGAAGTGCATGTATGTGTTTCCGTTTCTTTAGATGGATGTCCTTGTTTCTCGTTTGAGAATCTTGACACGAAGCGTCTTGAGATAAAAGCAGCGAAAAAGAGTTGTAAACAAGGATTTTCATTTATTTCAAAAGTATTTGTTGAAAGCTACTTTCTAAAAACCATTTAAAAAGACATATGCATATATTGTAAAATGTTGGAGTAAATATTTCTCTAAATATGATGTTTCATAGCAATTTTTTGTACTTGAAGAAAGTTATGAGTTTTTCATAAAGTTTACAATAACTAAGAGTTTTAAGTTTGAATCTTAGGACTGGTAAAAAATTTATAACTACTTGGAGTAGTTATTAAAAGTGGAAATTTTTTTCAATCCAGTCAACTACTATAGTAACCTTTGGACGTTATATGCATAATGTATTAAGTAGAAATGAAGTTAATACCCTTAAAGCTGAACGACCCTTTAATTTTGTAGTGTAACCTTAAAAGCATTAGAAAGTTTTTTGTATCATTATGTTTCCACATTTTTTGATATGAATCTTTTAAAACATTGTATTGACAAAACTGTGGAAGAAAATTAATCTCTTTTGTTTACCGCATAAATCATAGCGATTTTTAAAATTAATTATATTCTGTAATTGATAAACACATAACCTTTGGAATTTGTTCCTTTTATTGTACAATTTGTGTCTCAACTGAACAGTGAAATGGAAGATTGAAATACAGACCAAGCTTATGAAGGTTGTATAATTCCATAGCTAGTTTCCTGGAATCATTCCCCAAACTTTCATCGCTACACAAAGACTAAAGTCTGCGTACTTAAAGGATTTAAAAGTTGAAATATTTTTCCTTTAAAACAGTGAGTGTCTAGTGGGAAATAGACAGTTGGGCCCTTATTTGGAATTAGTTTAATCAAAAGCACTTATCGTGGTTGATTAAGTTTTAAGACGTGGTTAGCTAAAGTTTGTGTGGAATTACAGCTACAACTTATGAAAAATTCATGGAAAATGCAGCATTAAATCGCTTTATAGAATTAATAAACTTAACTTTCGGAGAAATCCCACTAATTTCGATAATGACTTAAAACATAAGATCATCTAAAACTTGTTGCTGTTATGCTGTTGAGTACCTCAAAGAGCTTATATATCCTAAAAGGTATTCAAAAAGACCTTTCTGAGATGAACAATGGTTATCTTTTGGTAAATAATCGATGAATGTGTACTTCTAACAGGTGCCATTCGTTTATTTAAGAATCAATGCAAATAAATTTATTTAATTAAGCATACGTCTGTCTCTATGAGTGAAATAGTATACATTGCAAAAATGAACTGTTGTTTTTACAGTATAATACTGGCAACCGAGGTTCCAATTTAAAACTGTAAAATACACAGTAATGAACTGTAAAACAAGCAATCTTACAGATTCTTACTGTAAAGTTAGTAATGTTACAGTTTATTGCCGTTAAATTTAGCTGTATTTTACTATAAAAACTACAGTATAAGACTGGCAGCAAATGTTCCAGTTTAAAACTGTAAAATGAGCGGTAATAAACTGCAAAATTAGCAATTTCAGTTTATTACTGTAAAATTAGCAATTTTTAGTTTATTGTTATAAAATTAGCCGAATTTTACTCCAAAAAAAACATTCATTTTTTACAGTGTAGGGGAGACCGGGGCAAGATGACGAGGCGAGCAAGATGACGAATTTCGTATTTTTTTCATTTCCCGCTATGTAGCAGCATAAGCTACTCAAGACAGTTCTGAAGTTGTTCTGGTTTACCGCTACCGCGATCTAACTTTTATCCATGTGCAAATAAGCTCTGATGCAAATACAGGTAAAATTTATTGCTTCTCATTAGTATTAATGTGTACCTTAGTTTAAATACTACCTATTTATATAAATACGCACCAAAAAAACGCATTTTTTATGGAAATAAATACGAATCCTTCAAAAATGGCAGTCTGGGACAAGATGACGAAACGAAACACGGGGCAAGATGACGAGCTCGTCCTCCTGCCCCATGTTTCGGAATTTATGAAACTATGTTGCCCCTTCTATTAAGTTCTTTAAATGCTTATTTATAGTTATACTAATATATATACTAATGTATATAATAATATATTATACTAAGTCCCTCATGCCCCCCTCTCCTCTTCCAAAGAGCAAACTAATTGTTTGTTAATGATACATATGATCACATTTCAGATATGATTCGACATTACAGGAAGAAATCCTCAAGCGGAGAATGGAGCAAAGATTCCATGCTGCCCATGGTAATATAGGCTGCCCATGGTAATATAAACTGCCCATGGTGCCCCTAATAAGCTGCCCATGGTAGTCGGTTCTGCAGGATCCAGAAAAGCTTCGAAGATTGTTTCAGCAGAGAGAGGAAGGAATGTAACAATAATTTGTTGCATAAGCGCCACTGGCTTTTACCTGCCACCTTTTCTGATTTTTGGCAGAAAACGAATGCGTCCTGAACTTATCAAGAAAGCCCCACCAGGAACTGTAGGCCACTGTAGTGATAATGGCTGGAGCAATAAGGATAATTTTTTCTCTTTTTTGCAGCACTTTTATCAACACGTAAAATCAAACAAAGAATCTCCTGTTCTGTTGATCATTGATAATTGTGGTGAAGCGGCTATATTTTGATTTTGTTTGTTAAGCCGTTAGAGGTACATTGCATTGCAATAGATAAAAAGGGTGAAAACCGCTACCCAAGGACTCGACCGCTCTCCCAGCCATTTTGGCCCACGTGCAATTCACCTACTGAAATTCATGAAGATTTATCTGAAAGATAATATGTTGACTCTGCAAAGAAGGAATGAAGAAAAGTACCTGGAATAATTTAGGCTAACCACGATGTAGTTCTCACTCACAAATCTTTTATTCTAGGCATTTATGGATCGACTGCTTGGCGGTAGACATGGGCTCTAATTCTCTGCTTTTTCCTCACAATTATTCTCCATCACGTTGGAACAGATTCCGGCACAGTCTAGATCGTCATAATTATGCTGCAGGATTCGGTGGTCTCCGCTCCACACAGGAAATCTCCGGCGTCATCGAAGTACACGCATGGAGCTGACTCTAGATTTTACGTTCTAGTTTAGAACACTGATAGCTGCACAGATAGATCGCTGATATAGGATGCTTTCTTCATATCCGTTCCCAGGGGTCAAGCTTCTTGTAGTTATATTCTTAAAAATTTAGGATGAAGAAATGGTTGCTGGATATTCATGAAAAAATTGACGAGGCAACATCCTCGGACGGTATAGCTGCACTGAAGAAAAACGTGGTTGCTGCCAGCCAGGAGCGAACCGTGTTGCCATTTTCTGTTCCGTAACTTTGAGTCGCAGATGCTTCTTCTTTGCTAAGCGTTGGATGGAGGCGTAGTTCACAGTGAAGTAGGAAAAAGTGGAGGAAACAAGCAGAACGACGCGAAATATGTCGAGCTTCACGACAATAATCATAAATCCCACATAACTTTGCAAGCTATATTATTATATTCATTATCATGGTTGGGTTGCCTCCCCATACATCACATCGTCTCCAACCTCTTGATGTGGCATTTTTCGGCACATTGAAAAATTATTATAGTCAAGCATGTGACAACTATACGGTCACTAATCCAGGGCAGACCATCACAGATAAAAATGTTGGTGAACTTTTGAGCATAGCTTACTCTAAAGCCGCTACAATTGCAAATGCAGTTCAAGGTTTTCAAGAATGTGGGATCGAGCCGCATAATTGTCTTGTATTCAGCGATCATGATTTCGCTGCTTCAAAAACAACTGATCTTGATGCTGTTAAAGAGGGAACTGAAAATAATAGTGCCAACCCCCAGACCCTGTTAGTAAAAAAACCACATATAAAACATCCAGTAGATACAGAATTGATGACGAATTTTGATTCCAGTGCAGAAAAGAAGCCTTTAAGTGTTTTTGATTTAAAGCCATTGTCAAAAGCACTACAATGTGGCAAAAAAAGAAAAAACAAAAAAATGAGTTCAAGTATCCTTACGAGCTCACCCGTCAAAGAACTGCTAGAAAAAAGAGCCAAGCAGAAAGAGAAAAAGGATTGTCTAAAAAACAGGACAGAAGAACGTGAAGCAAAAAAAGGAGTAAGAAAACACAAACTCTGTTCCCTTATCCCGAAGTCAGAAAAAATCAGGCCAAGCAACCCAGTGGCATCAACTTCAAAGGATGGTGTAATAAGATGTCCTACTTGTAAAGAGGAATATTGTGATCCTCCAACAGAAGAATGGATCCAGTGCTGTAAATGCCAAGAGTGGTGGCATGAGGACTGTTCCAATTATGAAAATGGCATTTTTATTTGCGACTATTGTTAGCTACACTACTAAAACCTTGTATATATACATTACTTTACAGTGCTTAATTTAATGCTTTCTGAGATGTAGAAACACATTTATCATTTGTTAAACCATGTAACGTATTTAAAAGATAAAAATGCTACACCTTTTATAGAGTCGTCATCTTGCCCCAAGGCGAAAGTCATCTTGCTCCGATACTGGGGCAAGATTATGAAAACATAGGAAACTCATACCTTTTTTTTTTAATTTCAAAAAATAATTGGTAATATATTTTAGGCTACAAAGGACTACTCTAACGCCTCATATAAAAAAAATTTTACCATTCTTAAAAATGAGTGAATAATAAGCAACGATTCTTAGCATCGTCATCTTACCCCGGTCTCCCCTACGTCTCTAACATGCAAGTAATACTAATTAAAATTGTATTCACTTTTACTAATTTCCTACAAACAAATTTCAATTTAAACTGATTTTTTTTATTACGTCTACTAGTCGTATCATCAAAATCAGACATTAATTGCAGCCACCAAATAAATTGCAGTAGAAAATCATAAAATAAGTCGTCACAGCAGCAGTCATTGAGTATTTATAAAGAGCAACAAACTGTTCCCTAAAATATAAGAAATGAATTGTAATTTAATTGTAATTTTACGCCATCCGTAGAGCACTACCATGTATTTGTCTTCTCTCTCTGTCTTTTTTGGAATATTCTGTACGTCAGAACCAGAACGACGTAAGTCTAAAAATGGTGATTTTTACTGTATTACTGCATTGTATATAGAATCGTACTCCACATCGACCCATGAAAACTTATTCTATAAAAGAAATTCCTTCACAACTATTCAGCAGCGTTAAAAGAGCGCAAGTTCTATCCTGCAATCGACATCCATGCAATCGACATCGTGCATTCATGCAATCGACAATCGTTTTCGCCCTCTGCTGAAAAGTTACGAAAATGGACTTACGTTAGTCTGGTTCTGAGGTACAGTATTGTTGGTGCTTTTTAGGCTATATGTTTATATTCATTATGCTTCAACTCACGTCTCTCTGTTTTCAAGCGAGCTTAGGTGTAAATTAGTAAACTGATAGAAACTATTTAATTGGGAACAATTTCAGCGGTCGTCAAATAGTGAAAGTGTCCACTTTTCTCAACTTACTAATCAATGACTTTCGTTAAATACTATTACTTCCATTTTAGTCAGTTTACAGCCATTTTGTATTACAAAATGAAAGCTGTTTTGATTTACCTTATTATCAATTACGATTTATTTGCTGAGCACATCAAATATTAACGTGTATTAATAACCAGGTCGTAAACAAGGCTCAATATTAACAACAATTGTGAATGCTCTTAGATGTTATTCGACTGTTTTTTCCTTTATCCCTGACATTTCCCTCACTGACAAGAACGCCAAGATTTAATTAGATGGAGAAAGTCACTTATCGATTCCAATTTACGGAGAATAAAAGAATTTATAAAGATAAACTGAAAGAGATACACCTCGGCTTGTAATTGATAAATTAATCAAGTAGAAACAGTCGTCTGGTTTTCCATTAGTTTTTTAATGCCACCAAATAACTTAATTAATATATTAAACAGAGATTTCTCTATGTCAAATGCATATAGGTCGTATATTTTTGATGTTTTTAGCGAGAAGTTGGAATGAAACGACGTTTGTTACAATCTAAACTCGTTGAATCGTACGCCAAAGTTGCTCACTGCGGCGTTAATTTTAATCCCCTAATATGACAAGTGTCTTAAGATTGCTTTCGTTTCTGAAAATATTTTATTAGATGAAATGGGAATAATTAATGTTGAATTGTGTGCATTAAAAAAAAATGTAGTAATTCAACACAACGATATCAATCTTTTTTTTTCTTTTGAACAAGAGAAACAACGCGTACAAGTATCAAAAGTATAACAAGACATCAATTATTAAAAATCAAAAAGAAAAAAGTTGTTGTGATGTCCTGAATGGAAAATAATGCTTGAATAGAAAAAACTGTGGAGAATCATTTACCTTTTTTTTTTCTATTCACAAGAGTTTTAAGTCCCCTTAATACTAAATACTTTCTAGCTTTTAGCACAGAACAAAATTTCTCCCTTTTTTCACAACGCACTGCCACCTATCGGAGTTTCTCTAGACAGAGACATTAGCGATTGGTTGATTGCTAAATTTAAATTTAAAAATTAACCAATCAAAAAATTTAATTCGAATATTGTTTGAATTTATAAACATACCATCGGATCGGCGCAAGGTGGCGCTCAGTGTGGAACAAATGTCTCTCGTATTGAGGCAAACATAGTACGGGATTTAGTATTTAGGAGGCGTTGGTTTTATTACCCTAATAATAATAACTAGCTGACCCGCACGAAGCTTCGAGCTGGACAGTAATAATTCAAAGATCCAACTTAAGTTAAACTGCAATTTTTGAAATAACAAACACATAGTGAATTGCTATTTTTCTCTGATTTAAACGAAAATAAGATCAAATCTTACTTTTGTATTTACCTGAAGTATTAGGGAACCAATCAACAAAAAAAAGAAGAAAAAAGAAATATTATTCATGCTAAAATAAACATTTCCTTTACCGGTTTTAATGTAATAAAAAAATTCTGAATAGATTCCTACTGTAATATATTCTTGAAAATTTGAATCAAAATTAGCCCTGTTTAAAAAAAAAGTCAACCAAAAGCAACAAAACTAAAAGCAGGATCGAACCTGTAATCTTTGCGTTCTTAACGCAACTCTTTGTCCAACCTCGCCACCGAATCTTATTTCCCGGATGCTTATTCATTGAAGTAATGTGTAATAAAAAATGAAAGAAAAAACTTTTTTCAACAGAAAACAATATTTTTAGACAGCGGATCTATTTTCGTCAAAAGCAGGCCAAACAAGCTTTAAAATGACACGTAAACTATGGAGTTTGATGAAGCAATGAGAAAGTTGTGGCGTGGTAAATAAAACAAGGTAGAGAAATAATATAGGTAAGATAACAATATTCGTCTTTACTTTTCTTATTTACCAAAATATTTTTCTCATTTCTTCCAAATATTTTTATTAAACTGCATTTTGGTTACTTCTTTGAAAAACACCGAATTATCTGCATTTAGTATGTGAACTTAACAGGTGTGCATTCGTTAAAAACAAAAGAGTACAAAGAATATTCAATTAAATTGTGTTTCATATTTATATTTTCTCTGGAAAAAAATGTGTTTAAAAAATTTTATATTTCAATTTTGCTTAAACATGGTTTTATTCGACAAAGTGTAAGGGTTTTTTTTTTTCGAAACTACAGAAATCATGCTAAAAAGAAATTCAATGGACCACTAGTTTTGTTCGTTGTAACAATATTATCGTTATAATGGAGTTCAAGCAATGTTATGGCAATTAAATCGGGCATGAAAACGTATTTCGTTGTGTTGATATTTGTTGCAACGGGATTAAACTGTACTGTATTCAAACATTTCCTAGAGCAGAATAAATGGAGTTCAAAGCAGCCTTTCATTCAGATAAAATAGACAAGTTCATACCCAACACAGATCTTCTGAAATCTGCTTAGCTAGGCATAAGCTTTTAAAACCCATTCGTATTTCAACCACAAATTTTCCCTGCAAGCAAAATTATTCAGGAATGTTCATCTCCCTTTCAAACTTAATATTTAGGAAGATTTCCACTGTTGCCTAATAAAGTTCATGATGCATCTCCTATTCATATCCCGTTTCTACTTCTGCATTTGTTTTGCGTGTTTTTTATGCTTTTCTTTTTCTTTTTTTTAGGGGTTGGAGGGCAATGACAATGTTTTCTTTTTGGATCTTAAATGTCGGGCAGTCCCTCGTTCAAATTGGCAGACTGCCAACGTCCACCAACCTTTACTTCTTTAACATACATGGTGCCGTAATGTCACCATGTATTAAAACGAGCTAAGCGAGAGCTAGATCCAACGCACCATTAATGCAATATACTACAAAGTATGCCGACCACATTGTCTAGTGGTCAGAGACGTCTGACAGTGATGCGGTGGTCCCGGGTTTAAATCCCGGCTGGGGCATGGACGTACTTTCTCTTTCTCCTGTCATTGTCCTTTCTGTGTGTGAAAGTGTGATATGAATGGATGCCTACCCTATAAACGGGTTTTTATGGCATGTGTGTTGAGCTAAATCGGTCTTCCACCTAAGTGGTGCTCATAAAAACGGAAGCAGCGTACTTATTCTGCCTTAAATCGAGTAGATTTCATCTACTCGGGCTCGGATACCCGAGTAGTATTAGAAACAACAACTACAAAGTATAAAGCTGTAAGTAACCGCCTCTAAGCCAGGGCTGAGGCAGAAACATGCAAAACACCACCAGCTCGTTTATTCTATCAATGGACTGATCCATTCATGAACTCTGCCTTAACCCATTAATGCCTAGCGTGCCTTTTTAGGGACGGTCCAAAAAAGGGTCTGAATTTCCTCAAAATGAACATTTCAACCAAAAAATAGTGTTCAATTAGTACCTTGGTATTGTTTCAATTCGTTATTAACATATTGCGGCACATAACCATTGTAAAGTGTATTCTGTAGCAGTTTCAATAGGATCTTTATCAAAAATGACATCGTTCACAATCTCAAGAAAAAGAGCTAAGTGTTCAAAGTTATTCCCAGCTTCCCAGTTTATGTTAATTGCTGATTTTATTTCTTCTGATAAAATGTCTTTTTAAGTATCATATCGTAGGCAGAAAAAAATTTTAGTAAAAAAGGTATGTATCCTCTGGGGTCTATCGTAACTTTTAATGTACGATTTTTCTTTCCTCAATAAAAAAAAATATTTTTTACATAATATTTTTTTACTATTTTTCCTGTCCATTAAACACTGTTTGTAACTAGTATACAAAATATCTTTGAAAAAAAAATGTCAGGCATTAATGGGTTAAAATTTACGAGTTGTATCAATGTTGCGGTCGCTGGGTAGTGTTCTAATTTTATATCAGCTACCAGTTTTCTTGACTCTCTTTGCTCATCTATAAGAGGATTTTTGCCTCCAGCTTGTTTACTTCCTATTCCATGCTCACGAGTACTAAAAAGCGCGAAATTAGAGTCCATGGATAGAATAAACGAGTTTGTGGTGTATTGCATACCACAAAGTATTTATTACAGCTAACAGTGATTAAAAATGTTTGGAAAGTGTAACGTCTGTGGGAAAAGTAATGAAAAGTTATCATGCAGACTTCAAACCAAAGTTTTTGACAAAAACTTTCAATAGCAATGTTTTAAATGAGTAAATATCATAATAGATAGGAGAATCGGTATGAAAGGATAAACTCACTTTGCTATTTTTTTACAGCTTTATTAATACCAGATGGATTATCAGAATAGTTACAAAGAAATAAAGATATTTTCATGACAAGCTTCAACCTTTAAAAATTTCAATTCATTTACCGTGCTCGCTTTAAAACTGCTTTCCCTAACTTTAGAATATTCAAAAAGATTTCATAACGCTAGAAAAGCAATTTAGTAAACATACTTACCATAAAAATATCATTTACATGCGGTAAAGAAATGTGAAAGTCATGCCTATTCAAACTTGCAAATGAAAGTAGAATTTTTCTTATTCATAGTTTCAAAAATGCAGACTATAGTGGAAATATTTAACATGAAACGAACTAAGTTTTATGAATGCATATGCATTCATAAGCGCACGCAACGAGCCAATAATACAGCGTTTCATCACAGAAGACTTGTTTTATGTTGTTCCAAGTTTCCAATTTTCAAATTGACTGGCGGATTCGTAATATATTTCTATATCCGCTCCAGATTTTGGGATCAGCTTTCATCTGAAACTATTTCTCACATTATTTACTCATGAAATAGTTGTAGACTCTTAAATGAAAACGAATATTTAAGTCAATGTGGTATTAATAAAAACTGAATGTCTCATTTCATAAATTGTCTACAAACCTTTACTACTACATAAGAGCACATATCACTGTCAAAATGGCCCTAATTCGGCGCCTGTAATATTTGCAACTCCATTTTTTTATTTTCCTGAAATGATAATAAAAGCTTTGTAGCACTTTTGATTCATTTAGTAACATTTTTAACAGTGTTGGGCCCTGAAAAAGATTGTGTAAACCCCCCCCCTCCCCATACACACACACACTAAACGCAGTCATCACAATATTTCCATGTTAAGGAAAATTCAGTGCGTTAGCCTTTGTTAGCAATAAAAATCTATTAATTTGGACTCCTGACGAGATTCGAAAGTTCCTAATTCAAGATTTTTTTTTCTTAAACTAAATTGAAAAGTAGATTGAGAAAACATTAATTATCAACTCTTGCCGGCGGGTTTTCTTGTTTTTGCACTAAATTTTCATAGGAATAAATTTTACATAGATGAAACTTCAGTTTCTGGATAGTCATAGTGAAAAAAAATAATAGTTGCATATGCAAAACAAAACAAAACAAAATAGAATTTCGACATTTGGAATTTAAATTAGGTTTTTCGCAATGACGAATTGCGATTATTGTGTGTGGGTGTGTTCCTTAGTAACCATGTCCTGCATGGTGGAGCAGCAGCAGTGTGACTGACTTCGTGTCGCTGCACCGACCTTGTTCTTCCTGAGCTGGCTTGCAGCGGGCCAGTGAGCAGGAAGGAGCTGCTGCAGCGAGACGTGATGCTTTGGCAGACTGCCATTTTGAAAGATGGACTACACGACAGTTGAGGTCCAAAACGAAAACATGTAGTAATTTGACATGGCTAAAAAAACTACAGACTTTATTTAAGAGGGGAAAACTGCAGAAGTTAAAAGGATAAAACCAGAACAATAGGAACTTTGAGAGCAAACAAATTCAGCCATTTACACTTTGATCAAGGGCGTAGCCAGGACTCACGTTAGGGGGGTGCAAGCAGTGACACCCCAATAGGAGGTCACTGTGACCTCCCAAAAAGGTTTTATCCGATACAAATATGCTGATGAAATTTGAAAACAGTGAGACAATATTGCAAGGCTAAACTTTTTTATTTTCTTTATTTTATTTTTCTTTTTTTTCTTTAATTAATTAATTTATTTATTTTCGAGATGCCTCACGTCTCTTTTGGTAGACATAGATAAGTATGCATTCTTGTATTTTATTTATTTATTTTTTAATCATTCAGTAAAGTTCTGAGTTTCAGTCAGTAAATTAAAAATTTTCTCCTCAAAAACAGGCAAGCTTACTATCATTTTCTGAAAAGTAATCAATACTAGACATAATAACGCAGTTTATATAAAGTTCTCAAAAATTAGCATAAAAGTCAAATTTTTCAATAAAAACAGAAAGAAAAAAGTAAGAAAGAAAGAGAAAAAAGTGCTTGAAATTCTATTTGCACAAAAAAAGGAAGAAATTATGAACTCAAAGAAACTATACTTTATTCAGTCATGCACACCTTAAACCAATGGATGGTATAAAATATTGCTAAAAGAATAAAACAATGGGAGGTCACAGTGACCTCCCATTGGCTCTGATCTGGGGGGGGTGCATCTGCACACCCCTGCACCCCCCTAGCTACGCCCTTGACTTTGATGTTAGTAATTAAACATGATTCTATAAGATTTTTCTCAGATATCATTTCCAAAAATACTTGTTTTTTTAAGTAAAATTAAAAAAAAAATTTATGCATAAAAGCAGCTCCCCCCCCCCCCCCCTTAAAGCACAATTTCAATTTGCAGTTCATTCTGAAGAGACGTACGTAAGCAATTCTTACTCATATAATTGAATATTATTACAGGGCTGTATTTTCGGGATAAGTTACACTGGTCAATGATCTCCATATATTATTTCTCTAAGCCGAATCCTATACCCGGTCGAAACTCGCTCATTTCTTTATCGAATTGCAAGAAAATTTATGATTTTGAAGCTTATCCCACGGGCTATTGACGAAAATTAGACCCACCCTCTAAAAAGTGTCGGTTCGTTTTTTATTCGAACTTCAATTTTTGGGCACAAAATTGACTCTATCTAGCGAAATAATTGTCGTATCGTCTCCATTTTGATTTCATTCGAAAGATTAAAAAAAATGCGTTCTTTAGAACGTTTCTCCGCTAGCGAAGCGTAACGAGAATCTCGAAAATCCACGTTTAAGCGACTTATAAGCGATTGAAGTTTGAAAAAGTTAAATTTTTTGCTCAACTGTTAAAATCGTTACATTGTTGTTCAAATCAATTTTAAATGCGACATTTCAAGCCAAGCCTTAGCTCGGTAAACCTTAATTGTAACTTTTATTGTTTCAAAATACTATGGTAGTTTTGCGATAACGTTAGTATTTAGTTTAGTTGTAGCCTTGGGTATTTGATTTTAATATAGGGTATCACTGTTGTAGTAGTTGTAAAAGTGAACGTGTCTTTGATCTCTTTGAAAAGTTGTCAGAACGGCGGCAGTTGATGGCGATGTCGTGCAAACGTACAAGATTTTATAATTTTTTTTTTTTTTTTTTTTTTTGCGGAATTCCGCACGGGTCACCTAGTTTTTCTTTATTAGGATAAGCAAAATTACATCTAACTTTTCTTTTTCAGTGTTGGCTTTAAGCTTTTTAAATTAAACCTGTCTTACTTAATCATAGTAACATTTTTTTTTACAAAACTCCAAAAATAATATCTCTCCTATAAAAAACTGAACTTTCTAATTTTTAATTTTTTGATATTTATTTAGTTCTTTTTATTTTTGAGGGGAGAGGGGGACTTTTTCGATGCACTGTGTCACTTCTTGTCACTTATCAAAGAATAATTGAAAAACAGCTCATTAGATAACTAAAATCTTTCTAAATTTTTATGCTATTTAACAGGAATTTTTTAAGAGGTAAAACATTTATATTATGAAAATATATTTATAGTTAATAAATATATTTTATATGCGCATCTTTCTTTTGCGCATGAGCGGTGACATGCGTGTCATGAGCCATAAGTCGAAAAACAAAATTGGCAGTTCTAAAATAATTGTTTATATCATTAAGAATACAAGTGCTACCTTCAAAAAAAATGCGAAGTAATTAAAAATATTATACGAATTAATTTCTGAAATTTACAACAGATTTCCAGCAATTTGCGATGAATTATGGTCAAATAACTTTTCGGTTTCCCCATCCCCCTTTTTTGTCCCCTGAATGCATGTTTGATTTAGGATGGGGATTTATGGGCCACCCTCCCCTTTTAAAATTTAAATACGCATATGGTTTTTATACATTTGTTTATAATCATGTTATATTTCATCACAGTAATTGGTTTTGCATATATTTGGGTTGCATGGAGTTTTTTTAGATCATATAATTTGTGTCAAAAAAATTTCAAAAAAAAATATTGCGAGTTCAAGCAACATTTTTCAAAAAAGTGTTTCAAGGTTAGTTTTTATCATTTTTTCTACGTTCATTAAGTTTTCTTGTAGAGTATAACCTGAAGTACACATTGCAATAGGATTTTTTACGCAAAGTGATATTAATAAGTGTCTAAGGAAAGGAGTTCCACTTACCCCATAGTTTTTCCCTATTAGGGTAAAACGGGATCCCCTCACAATGGGGTAAGTGAGTCCCCTCATAATAATGATGATTTCAAAACGAAAAGCAGTTCTGATGAAGCAATTTCTAAGATGAAATGAAAGATAATAGTGCTGAACTAGAGGGAATCGATGGTTCAGCTGCAAAAACTGCAAAAGGTGGTAACTATGTATTTAAGAAATGTCGTGTATATTAGTAGTAAGTTACATCAGATTCTAACACGACAATATTTATTTTGTACTATTACATGAACGACATAACATTGCAATTTTTGGAACAGACAAATTAAAACAACTGAAAAACGTAACCCTGGCAACCGCGGTAATTGACACAGCTTGGTGAAGTTGCTCGGTTGCCAGGTTCAAGAAACAACAGTCCCTCTGCGACTGAATGTAACGTTACAACCCCCCTTTTAGGTGCTTTCCGAATTCTGGCCTCCACCTCTCCGTCAAAGGCCGTTCTATTTTTTCCCGCAAACGTAGAAATAAAAAAAAAATTGGAAAAGACTTCGGAGCCTGCAGATGCACAGCTTACCGAGTATAACCAACGCCTCCTAAATACTAAATGCCTATAACATTTGCTTCGCTACCGTCGAGATGGGTTCAACTTTAAACGCCGGCAATCCGATAATGTCGTTGTCATTTTTTGATTGGTTAATTTTTAAATTTAAATTCAGAAATGAACCAATCATTCATTTTTTGAAGAACTCCGGTAGATGGCAGTGTATCGTGAATCAAGGGAATTTTGCAGCCATTGGCGATGGATCCAAACAATATTCGAAATAAATTTTTTGATTGGTTGATTTTTAAATTTAAATTTAGAAATGAACCAATCATTTTTTATCTTTCTTGAAGAACTCTGGTAGATGGCAGTGTATCGTAAACCAAGGATGAAATTTTGCTCTGTGCTAAAAACAAGAAAGTTACAGGCATTTAGTATTTAGGAATCGTTGGTACACTGGCGAAAAAAAATCCCAACACCAAGAAAGACTTGGGCTAGATAAACGAAATTTGGTAGTCGTGTTTATACAACTGAAAGATGACATCGATTGAAATTTCGAGCTCCGCGAATAAGTGTGGCGCAGCTGGCGTCACTCAGAACACGCTAATAAGGCTTGTTTTAAAAGCGTGTTGCAAATCTCGTGAGTATTATTTTTCTGCGAAATTTGCAGGAATGACTTTAAGAAGACAAAGAAGCCATTATCAACAGCTCGCCGAGTTTAAACGAGGTCGCACAATTTGGCTAAGAGAAGGTGGATTTTCATTTCGCGATATTGCAGAAAGACTTAGTGGGAATGTTTACACCGTGCACGATTATTGGAAGCTATGGTCAAGGGATGGTACTGCCTTAAGAAGATCAAGTTCCGAGCTGCCACGTGGCACAACTGAGAAGGAAGATCGCCAAATCCTGCTTACGGCTGTGGCGCATCGTACTGCATCTGCGGCTGACATTTGAGCTGCAGTTGTTACCGTCGTGAACCAAAGAATCGTACGAAATCGCTTACTTCAAGAACAGCTCCGAACCAGGTAACCTGTAGCCGGTATTCCACTGGCTGCAAACCATTGCCGTTTGCGATGGCAGTAGTGTCAAGACAGAGCTCACTGGAGGTCGGAGTGGAGATCTGTTGTAATTTCTGATGAAAACAGATTCTGCCTTGGTGCCAGTGATGGTCGTAAGTTGGTCAGAAGGAGGCCAGGGGACCGTCTGCATCCAAGCAGTCTGCGACCAAGACACACGGGACCTACACCTAGAGTCATGATCTCGGGAGCAATTTCCTAAGACAGCAGAAGCACTCGTGTGGTTATCCCAAACACACTGACTGCGAATTTGTCGTCAGTCTGGTAATTCAACCTATAGTACAGCCCTTCATGAGTAGCATTCAAGGGGAGTTTTCCATCAGGATAACGCTCGCCCTCACACCGCTGCTGTAACGCAATGTGCTGTACAGTGTGTTGACATGTTACCATGACCTGCAAGATCACCAGATCTGTTTCCAATTGATCACGTATGGGATATCTTTGGACGCAATGCCAGCATCATCCACAGTCAGCAATGACTGTCCTAGTATTGACACAACAAGTGCAACAAGCATGACACTCCACACCACTAAGTGACCTTCGGCACCTGTATGACACAATGCATGCATGCTTGCAGGCTTGCCTTCAAAATTCTGGAGGTTACACCGGCTATTAAAGTAACATAATTTCACATTTGCACAGCATTTTCTTGAGCTTAAATTAGCCAGTGCTCCTGTACATTTAATCAATTAATCATGTTAACTAGACAATTGCATTACCCAAATTTCATTACTCTGCAGTAATTTTTTCTTTGTGTTGGGATTTTTTTTCCCGCCAGTGTTATAACCCATCCGTATACCCATGCAGCCAGTCTTCTTCCGGATATTCAGTATAGATGATCTCCAAAGCAGAACATCGGAGATCTTGCGGAGCAGTATCCTCCTTGCAAACTAATTTCAGGAGATTAAGGTTAAATTCAACTTCGTAAATCTCTAAAGGATTTATGAGCCTCATAATCTTCTGTGGATTTTCTAGGAGCTTATCCTCTTGAAAAAAAATTGAACACTTTTTGAATAAATCCGCTCTGCGTCTTTAGATTTCTAGTATGCATTTGATAGCTCAGAAGGTATCACCAAGACGAATAAGTTTTTAAGTAAGATACACTTTTTCTCTATAATAGTCTTAATAGGCCTATTTTTCGTTAACAATAGCGTAGAATCAATTGGTTTAGATTTAGCAGCAGCAGTAATAAGTCTCATAGCCTGATTTTGTATAATATCCAATTTATCTAAAGCCTGATTGCTTGCTGAAATAAGCGGTTCACAACAAGGTTAATAGGGACAAGTTAATAAGGTAAATAGTTAATCGGAGCAATATGTGTTGTTGACACTAGCTCTAGCTCACATCCCCAGAGTGTTGTGTGTCCTAAAAGTTATATAGATCGATTTCTTATTTCTATAGAAATCCTTAAAAATGCGATTTTTGAAAACGTCTCAATGCTCTTGGTGGTACAGTATATCTGTATATGTGCAGTGCTTTCTAAATTGTGATTTTTTGAAATCGGGCCCATTATTTTCGCTCACCCCATATAATCAGTGAACTTTTCAAACTTTGATGTTTCGTACATCAATCCTATACTTGATTGGAATGCAAATGGAGGAAAAGTCATGTTCATCCCCTTATGTTCAAAGAAAATTCAAAATACTTTTAAGAAAGTGAAAAAATATTTCCAACTCTGAAAAATTGATATCTTATTGCTTCTACGTGATCAAAACGCATATTCTGTCTGAATTTCTGGGAAATGGGTACGCGAAAGAGTAGTTTTGTTTACATTGGAAAATGATAAAATATCGATCTAAATGAAGAAATAAAAAGTAACTTTCAAAAGTATTCATGAATGCAGAAATATGTTTCTGAAATGTTTATACTTCTTTCGCTTTCCATTCTGTACCACTCTATTTTCACGTTTAAAAGATAATGTTTCTGAAACGGACTCTTATTACTATTTATGAAGTCATTGTATAAAATAGAAAAAAAACTCTTTTTCAAGTTTTCTTTGCCTATTTAAAAGAAGTTTTTTGAGATATTTGTTTTTGCTGTTCATTTTGACATTAGAAAGTACCATGTTTCGGGACCTCTTGCTTGTGAGCTGAAATATTTTTAACTATGTGAGATTTTCAGCTACCAGTGTTAAAATACGTGCATTTTCAATATGAGCTTTTTGCCTTGGCGATTTGTTTTTTATGGCTATTCCATATTGATGATCTCAAAACAAGGGAGAAACCGTAGTTCCTGTATGATGCAACAAACGCTTAGGTCTTTCGTTGCAAGTTGTGTGCGTTTGTATTACAAATTTCTCCCTATTTACTGTTTAACCAGCGGGTGACCGAGCTCCGCTCGAGGAAAACAGGTATCGAAGCTAACTCGAAGATTTAAATTTTCAATTGTGATTTATCAAAACAATACATGCATAGAACATACATAAGAAAATTTGTGAAACCATTGGTGAAAAGATAACCGGTTAAAGTGCACCATTGTAAACTATTTTAAACAAAGATTGAAAAGTCATAGGAAATAAAATGTAATTGATAATAAAAAAAACTACACAATTAAAGAAATGTTACAAAGTGAGCAGTGTAAAGATTGAAGTGTGTTGAAGTTCAATATTTTTGGCAAATTTATTTAGAAAAACCAAACCTCGTGATTCCTCGTGGCCAAAAAACCCAGATCCTAAGTTTACCGGAGTAAATTAATTCTGGGGCGATTTTCGACTTGGCAACCATTCCTCGTATTACCCCTAACGTGTACCAGGGGACCGAGCCCGCTCGGTTAAAAAAAGAGGTTTGTAAACTCGCGTTTTTTTCTAAAGTGCGAAGTACTTATTTAGATAAACTTGAAAAGCATTTTTGAGCCTTTGGTTGCAATTACGCATTCAAAACAGCCGTAATTTATTTTAAAAAACACAACCCTATTTAATCTATGCTCACCGTAAAATCACACCTAATTTCATTTCATTTGGCGCCGAAGGCGCGGGAGAGGTTGATGAGAATGGATGCAGAGTCCCTGTTCTCCAGTACGCATTTGGTTCCAGTTGGTTTTGACTTTCACTTCACTTCACACTCCAGGTCCCCCCCCCCCGTACATACCACAACTCGATTTTTAACCGGGATGGGGCCCTGAAGAACGCTGTGCTCATTTTTGAAGAAGGCGCAAGGACCGAGTAAACCCTTGGGCCAGCACACCCCAAAGGTTTCGTTTCACTTGGAGGATTTTGTGACCACGAACATTTTTAACGTCCCCCAGCAACCATTAATGAAGACGGTGGACCTTTGATCGGCGGCTATATGATCGACCCGAGACCCTCCGGTTACGAGTCCGACGACTTACCGATTGGACTACCGCGGCCTCAGGCCCCTATATAGACGAGCCGACGCATCAAAATCACCACTTTGGATCCAGCGCGTGTGTGAGGATTGTCTTTTCTGGCCAGTTATCGCTTTTTGGTAACTTTTTACGTAAATTTAACAAAGCTTGGCAATGTCCCGAAACTTTACTCTGGTAACCCTATTTCCTCAACAATAAAAAATGAAAGTGAAAGTTTATGAGTTGGATCCAAAGTGGTGAAACTTAAGCTTGATGCGTCGGCCTGTCTATATAGCGGCTCTACCGCTGCCCATACCCAATTCTAACTTTATTTTGATCGATCTCTTTTAAATTTCAAAAGCAATAACAATTCTAACATGTTGCCAAAAATTATTTGCCAAATACCATAAAAACATAAATTTACGCTGATGGGATTAAATATGAAATCCATTGTTAGCACGCGGTTGCTATGAAACGGTAACAATAAGAGAAATCATAAAGAAAATGGCGTAGTAAGAAATCTTCTCAAACATTTAATGAATCCTATCTGTAACTCCGAACTTTTCGACCGTAGCGCTTCAAAACCGGTGCCAATCGATTCCCCGTGGCCAAAAACCCCAGACCCCCAAGTTTACCGGAGTTTATTTATTCTGGGGCGATTTTCGACATTACAAATTTCTCCCTATTTACTGTTTAATTTTGTGTTGCCAGTATATTTCTTATTGCGACTTATTAGTTCTAGGAAGGGTATTTTTCAACGCTAAAAACTTTAATTTTAGATGTCTTATTGCTATCAAAATAAAATTTTGCCAAAGTCTAGCTTTGAAGAGATGGCACTTGACTCCTCCTTTTTTTTTAGAATCGTTCATTTTCATGAAGGGGTGATAAGTAATGGAAAACTAAAGAACGGATTCTCAAATATGTTATTGGTTCTAGCATAGCTTGAATACTTCACAAAAATAAACATCAACAAAATTCGACCAGCAAACAGTAAATTAAACATTAAATTCTCTCACACCAGATATTTACTGCAATTTATATTGTAATAAATTACAACGTAGTAAAAGAAATGCTGCAGACGATAAATTTAGAATGGTTTTCTTTAAATGTTGCCTCTTTTTCGGCCTCATATGATCCAAGAATTATTTTATTTTTTATGAGGAATGTGACATCGCCAAAATGTCGCTAAACTCACAAACATAGCACACACGTCAATGTTTTCCTCCTCTACCTATTTTAAGGAATGGACTCGTTTTCTCATTTGATTGACAAGTGCCATCTCTTCACGGATTTATAATACCAGTCTGGCACCGTCGGAGACTACTGTGCTAGAGTAATTCATATCTAAATGGTTTTTAGTTCACTTTTTTTTTTTTTTTTTTGAACATCTAACTTTACACTTTTACTTTTGAAGGACTCTTTCATTTCAAATTGTATTAATTGGCCCTGAAGTACGAAGTTATGCTAAAACTGTGACAGAATGTCTTGCCAATCTCACTTAAAAGTTTTGCTAATGCATTTTTCCAGCAGTTTATCATTTACTTTTACACGTTATGGGAAAACACTTTTTTCTTTAACAGCTACACTTTTAGATTAGTGTGGAAGTATTTTCGAAGCATTTTCCTACTCCGTTTCAGGTACTCCAAAACATACATTTTAAAGTCATTAATCGCATCTTCGGGTGTCAAAAATTGTTGACCAAGTATTTTATTTTGAATTTTCGAGCATTAAAAAAAGTTTTTGGGTGACAAGTTACTGTTGTAAGAAGATTGGCCCACCAAGCCGCTGTTTTGACCGTTCAAAAACTCATTTGTTTGAGGCGATACGCAGGAACTCACATTATCGTGATGAAGAAGGATTCGCCTCATCTTCTAAACTTTTCCAACTTTTCCAATGGTTTCCAGAAGAAAAAAAAATCAGGTACCCAGACATTAGACTGTCCTGCATTTCACTAACGCAACTGACGCTACGAGTTCGGTAGTACCTATAAAACAGCCAATTATTTGCTTCAAATTGCTTCTCCCACAAACAACTTTTGTTGGATTTTACACGCATTGGAAGAAAATACACTGTAAAAAAATGAATATTGGTTTTACAACATAATACAGCTAACTTTATTGTAATAAACTGTAAAAATTGCTAATTTTATAGTAATAAACTGTCAAATTGCTCATTTTACAGTTTACAGTACTAGATAAAAATTGGTACTTTTACAGTGAAAAACTAAAATTGCTAACTTTATAGTTTATTACCGTGCATTTTACAATTTTAAACTGGAACCCCTGCTGCCATTATATACTGTTGTTTTTACAGTATAAAACCGCTAAATTTACTCCAATAAACTGTAAAATGTATAACTGTACAGTAAGAAACTGTAAAATTGCTATCCTTAGTATATAACTGTGCATTTTACAGTTTTAAATTGGAACCTTGGCTGCCAGTATCATACTGTAAAAACAACAGTTCATTTTTTTGCAGTGTACAGTCGATTGCTTTTTTTTTCACCCTGTGCTTATATACATGTATCCATGATTCTTTACGTGCATAGATTTTATACATTGCCTTTGACACACTTTTAACGTATTTTATCACCATTTCCTTGCAATTATCGACATGAACCTTCTTTTACGAATTTGCCAGATTATGCGGAATTTAACTTCAACAAATCTTTTTTGCGTTAAATTTTGATGCTCTATCTTATTGATGATTGTCCTACTAATAGTCAAAATTACTACAACCTCACAATATGCCACATAAAGATCATGCTTTTAGCAGTATCGATTATTACCAATTCGAAATTATCGAGCAAATTGCATCGATATTTTCTGTCACATTAACCGATTTTCTACGTACCAAATGGAATTCTTCCTGGAGAGAACGTCGACTACGTTTCAGTTAATTATTCGGTTGTTTTACAGTGGTGTATAAACAGTTAAGTTCATAGATTCACTCTTGTTTTAATAAACCACGTCGAAAGTTGATAAAAATATTAACACAAAAATGTTCATGACTCAATTTTATATTCTAAGAATAAATTTTCAATTTACCGTAAAAAACATAAAATCAGGCTAAAACGACAGAACGTTGTAAACAAGTTATGATTAAAAATATTAATCTATGATTGGGAATTGTCAGCGAGAACTCAGCAACACTTAATGCTGCTAAGGCCAGAAATATAAATTCCAATCCTCGTATGAACAAACTTGCTAAGCAAATATTTATTCATTTTATCATTTTTAAAAGAGATGTAAGTTTATTAACATTTTGACAAATAAAAACCTTTAGTTGTTTAACTGTGCTTTAATAATATGTATTAACCCCATGAATAGTTGTAGCAAACTTAGACTCTTAATTCAGACATATTTAACCACTTTTACTATTCTTTTTAAAGTAATATGTAAACAAACATCGAAAAGGTTCAAACTAACAAATTAGAAGTGTGTACCTTCTATACCTTGGAGGGCAGTAAAATTAACTCTTTTCTTGCATATTTCCTTTTATTTAGTGGAAACACTCAATATTCTGCTGAGTAAGTATTGACAAAAGGAATACTTTCCATTAAAAGTATTGATTTGAAAGAAATGTTCGCTTATTAAAGTTGTATAATTCTTTCGACTGTTTATAAAGATTTAGTGCAAAATGCATTGAATCATTTAAATTTCTACTTTGTTAATGAAACAGGTTTTATCGATTTACCTAATGAAATTTTCCAAGTATTGTTCCTCAAACACAATGGATAGTCATAAATTTTTACTATTGATTTCGCTGCAATTAACCTTTTCAGATGCGCTTAAAATAAAGGACCAAATGGTGTTTTCGAACAATGCATTTGTTGCTTAGATTGTTGTTGCTGTAAATAACTTTATGTTTCAATCATGTGCTATTGAAGGTGAAAGTAAAATCAAATAAAAATTATTTATAGTATCCTATTGTTAGATTTAATAGCACTCTTTTCAGCAAACATAATATAGACTTTTCAAAGATGAAACAAATTATTTTTTAAACTTATTTTAAAAATTGTCTTTGCTCTTCCTTCAGAAATAGGATGATACACATCAAAAAGCTAATTGAAGTTTATGATTATAATAATTTCAAACTGACGCGTTTGTGTTTTGTAATTACGGTAATGGTGTGTTATAATTTCTTCAGTTTATTATTACTTAGAGTCTCACGATACTCGTACTGTCCATCCGTGAAAGCCGAGTCAAGAGGTGATGAGTTATGAGTGGGAAGTTTCCGATGTTCTCAATTTAAAGCATGCATTTTTGGTATGCTTTTGACATACGCAAGTAGACTATGTATTTGGAATTAGCATCATTCCACGTTGTTTCATACGTCTCAAAATGACTCTTATTATTCCTAACCTGATGGTTATCTTACCTATCACCCCTATTTTGGTAATATCAGAGAAGACCTGACGCATGCGTAAATACGTGGAAGGTTTTACCTAAGAAAATCAGACGTTAGAAGAAGGTTTCCTTTGAACGCGTTGCTGAAGGAAAAAGAAATAGATTCACAAGATTTTTACTAGCACATCATCTAATTACGCTCAAATATAATGGTAACTAAACTGAGTTACATTCCTCTTTTGAACTTGAAAAGTAAAATGGATTATTGCATGCAAATTTTAAAATCAATATTTCACCCACTTTCGCACGAGTTTGAACATTAATTCATTCTTTTTCACAAACACCTTGCCACAGATTTTTAGTATATATTTTGAATTCTCTATAGAGTGGTACTATATAAGAAATAAATATTTAACTTTTTTTTAATTCAAAAGTATGAAATTTAAGGCCAAATTAACATCTAGGAAAATCTTGCATGGGTGGTTATTCATTTCGGCATCATAGCTTCAGTAAAGTGGGCAAAATGATTGGATTCATAAATATTATTGCTACATGACTATTTTCAAAATCCATCGCAAACGAAAAGCAAAATAGTTATATGATGGGACCCTTGAACTACATTTTTACAGGCATTTTAAATAATCCATGTTTTTCATCTTGTTATTATTAATTTTTTTTCACAAAATTATATGATCATTTGAGAGCAGGAAATATTTTTTAAAAAATTCTGAAAAAGTTTCATCTGAATCAAATACATGGTGGCGAAAACTGTAAAGAGTTATAGCTCAGTTTGAGCTCAACTGCAGATACCACTTTTGCGCTTAGCACGGCAGTATAGTGCAGGTAGAAAATAATTCCTGGAAAACGACCCTATTAAAGTTGGTAATATGTGTTTTAACTTAACGTTTAACGAGGGAGGAGGAGGGTAAACCGCAAAACCTCACCCTATCTGCTACACTGAAACAAGAAACGGCAGTAATACAGTAAACCCTCGTTACATCGCTGCTCGTTATATCACTCCTATAGGCATATCGCGTTTTTCCTTTACCCCCGAAAATATATTTTTATGGTTAAGAAAAGAAATTTATCTTTTTCCTTGACATTACCTGAGAAAAAGTTATATTTCTCACAAAAAATAGTTTCTCCTTTTTTAATCAAAGATCATAACGGCCATATTTTCCATACATTTGATTCATTGCAGTTTAAACTACCTTTAGATTCAAATTCCACCATAAAACATTTTTTTTTCATTTTAAAAGAAACATTAATAGACTAATTATCTTTTATTTTTCCTTCAGAAAATTCCCCTAAATATGATAATAAATTAATCCTTTTGCAGGTCCATATACCATTAATTTTATCATTAATTGAACCATCAGTATTTATGACCTCGGTTATATCGGGTTTTTTGATATACCGAACTTTTCGTTATCTCCCGACAAGTGCGATACAACGAAGATACTATCCCTATCATATTTTCTAAATTTTATTCTTCAATTCTAGAGCCCTGGTTTACAGCCTAATATTTAATTATTTGTTTGTAACTCCCAACTTTCAGGTTTCAATTAAAAAGTTAATCTGATCGTTTACGTGCAGAGACGGCATGTTTAATTAACGCTAGTAGAATGCTATTCTAAGAGTGTAAACTATCCGGTTAATGACATTAGCACTGAAATTTCCGCCAAGGAGGGACAAATTAATTTGCATAAAACAACTTTCGCTTTAGTTTCCTTTCGCTCGTAAAAAATCTCGCAATCTTCTTCAGTTTCTTTCATTAAAATGTGGCTTACGGCTGGGGAAATTTTTCATTGCTGGAATAAAATGGTAAAGACATCATAAACAAGTTAAAGGAACGAAATTGGAAGAGATATTTGTAGTGTAAATATTTGTGTTCAACACTTTATTAAACCAAGCATGTTTTATGAGTTGACAGTAAAAGGTAATCACTAACGCAGATTGCGAATGTGCCAAAATATCAGAAGAATGAGTCTCTGAGACATTTTACACGGCGTCTTTTAGCAGTAAAAATTACGCTCAATTACATAATAGTACAATCATACGACATATACTAGACTGTTTTATAACGCAATGTAAAAATGACGTTCATGAGTCTGGTAAACAAATTTTAATAACATATGCCTAAACTTTTTATGTGCTTCATTTTTCAATTAGAAACGAATAAGCAGGACCCCCTCCCCCATGCCCATTTTTTTGGGGTGTACCTCTTTCCAGTCACCCAAAACTCGTGGTTTCATACCTTAATTATCCATCTTTATATATATCAGGTCTTTTTTACGAGCCAAATGAGTCATTTGGAAACCCGTGAAGTTCGTTTTTTGTAAAAAATAATTTTATCAAAAAAAGATATAGGTTTTGAAGCTACTTTACCAATATCTTAATGCAATTGATCAAAAAACACTTGATCTCCACAAAAAAAAAAAAAAAGAATTCAGATTAAGAGTTTGAACTCAAAACGCGTTCGGATCCATAAAATATTCAAAATCCATAGCCTTCAGAACTATGGATTTTGAGCAATGAACTTGGTGGGTTTTGATTCTAAACTACTTAAAACTCCCTCCCCCTTCTAGTCATTCGTATAAACATTCTAGTTGGTACTCTGCGAATAAAAATTTAAAAGATTAGTATTTGTACAATTACTATTTTTAGTGATCAACGGTACTTATTGGTCTCACTTAACCGGGTAGAAAACGTTCAATCTACCGTCTTTAAGAGTCCTAAATAGGAATAACGCGACCCTTTTTAACTCGGTTGAAAATCTTCACAGAACTTTTATTGGATCAATATTTTTTTCTTTAACTTCTGCCATTTCAACATCTACGTCATTTTGACTGCCATATCGCTAAAATAATATTATGAAGCTTTCGGTGACTTTCTCTGCTAAAAGAAACTACTTTCAAAAATATCAACAGCACTTCATCATACAAAGAACCTTTTCATTTAGGAATATGAATATTGCTTTTCACAGTAATTGGAGCCGGCTAAGTCCCATAAAAAATGTGTGGTTCTTCAAATAAACACTCATAAATATGAAATGAAAATTTGTATTACAACCTTAAGCTAGTTGGTCTAATACTGATAATCCTAACATGTCATAATTTAAAAAAAAATTCACGCGTGTTAAAAATTAATGTGATGTAAAATAAATAGTGAAATTTTATGATAAGAAGTGCACATTAGGGTGGGGCGAAAAATAAAAAGTTTTTCAGATCAACTTCTAATAGTTGCCAAAAGTTGTCTTTGGTGAGTTAGCTTTTGTGCAAATTTTGAGAAAAATCGGTTAATATCTTCAGGAGGCGCTACGATCGCAAAGTTTTATCATATCTTTTATCGGGATTTTATGGTTAAAATCTGAAAAACAATGCCGTTAGCTAATCTCATTGCATTTTTTTACTCATAAGATATATTCATGCATTCAAAGCATAAGAAATAACTCACAAAAAATTATTTTATATGATATATTTATATTTCAAGCATTTAAAAAGAAACAAAAACGTGAAAAAAAGTGATTTTTTTTTTTGAAATATAAATATATCATATAAAATAATGTTTGTGAGTCATTTCATATGCTTTTAATGCATGAAAACATCTTTTGAGTAAAAAAAACGCAAAGAGACTAGCTAAAGGCATTCTTTTTGATATTTTAACCATAAAATCCCGATAAAAGCTATGATAAAACTTTGCGATCGCAGCGCCCCCTGAAGATATTAACCGATTTTTCTCAAATTTTGCACAAAAGCTAACTATCACCAAAGACAACTTTTGGCAACTATTAGAAGTTGATCTGAAAAACTTTTTATTTTCCCCCCACCCAAGTGCACATAATGACCTCTTGGCAATGCTTTAAAAATCTAATTCCAATCCCGGCAAGCAATTTGAGAGTCGTATTTAAAGTATTCAAATTTAGATATGTTTCATTCATGTAGGTTCATTTCATTCTAGAATAAAATTAATTTCATACAATAAAGTAAAAGTTAAAAATATTTTGCTTATCTGGGTATAAGTATCTCTGAGTTTTTCCATAGTTGATCTTTTGTCATTTTAAAATCAGATTTTAAGAAATAAGACTGTTCAATCCGTGTGTTTATTTTGATTATTTCTAGTATACCACTTCTAGTTTAACGTGCAAGATATTTTACAGAAAATGTAGCAAAAACTTCAAGAATTTCTAAAATTTGTCCTTTACAATATCAAATGTATTTCCTAAGCTATTCCTTCAGGCACTCTTTTTATGAAAACTTTACTGACTTGAGAATATCTTTTTACTTCTTTTTTTTTATCTTCTTAAAAGCACAAAAATGCTTCGTTAGTCCTTTAAACCACAATTTTTTCTCTGTTCCCACAGTGGAATAAAATAGTTTTCTTTTCAAATAAGTGAATTAGTTTTCTTTAATTATAGAAAATATGTTTTCCTAACGATTGTTATTTAAAACCTAATTACATAACTGACTCAATAATGCATTATGATAAATGTTTAATTCATTAGGGTTTTCTTAATTTTATTCATTGCAGCATAAAAACTCTTTAAGTTTAATGGTTAATGATTTGTTTGGTAGCTGATTAACTGCTGAAATTGCTCCACCATCGAGAAAGTTAATCTGATCATTTACAAGCAAAACTTTGTTGTGCAATTAACAAATTCTGAATGCTCTTTGAATAATGAAAGTAATCCTTTTAATGATATTAGTTTGTAAATTCGTGCTTCGAAAAGAATAGATTAATTTGCATGAATCAACTTCTCTTTCATTTTCTTTTTTTCGGGAAAAAAAACTGCCGGGGATTATATGTTAGACAAAGTTTTGATTGTTGGAATAAAATAAAAACAATCCTGAAAAATTAAGAAATAATAATTTTGAAAATTGTTTCCAGTGTAAACTTTAAAATTATTACATTTTAAGTATTTATCTTATTACAGTTTTTACTCTTAACCATTAATATTTCAATGAGGCGTTGCTCTTGAATATGCAAAAAACTTCAAGATAATATTCTCAAGTTTCCTTGGTGGTAATCATGTTTACTATGAAAAGTTAAAAGTTTCAAGAGCAGCCTGCTTCCGTTTTGCAACATACTCGTCTTCTAAAATACTATGAGTAAAAGCTGAAACTCTGTAGCTGTCAATTATCAAGATGCACTAAAGACGCTATTAAATAAATTTTAAGCTACTTACTCTAATACGATGGAAAATAAAATTAAATTTCTTTTTTCAGCTTTTGTAAACGTGGGATATTTGCTTTAGTATATGGAGCGCTTGGGAATACCTACATCTTATTAATCTCTGTCGAATCAAGTTTTATGACTTCAGTTGATCTGTACAGCGTATTACTGTCACGCTTAACCAGTGGTTGGAAAAACTACATTTCTTTAACTGCAACTAATTTGTTATAAATGTAGTTAACTACAACTACAACTACTTTTTTTCAATGTAGCGACTACTAACTACTTTTGAATTGTAGCCACTACTTTTTAAAAAATAAATAAGTAAAAAGCATGCACCGCTTAAGGATTGACAGAAAAAAATAGAAAAGTGGTTCAGATGTTCTGGAACTAAGAATTGTCTTTGAATTTATTTGTGACTTTTCCTTTTTGTTTCTTTTTTTCTTTTTTTTTTTTGCTAAAATTTGTCCTTTTTAGATTTTTACCATTTTTGCGAATAATCGCAACAAGAAAGGATTCAAAAGTTGAAAGATTGAAAGAATTCACGTTTCAATATTTTTTAAATTTCTTTCCAGGGAATATTTAGGAACATTAAAATTATTTGAAGGAATATAAAAATTATGATGCTAAATAAACCAATTACATCAAACAGATAAAATGGATTTCGTCAAAATAAAATATCAGCTCATATTTTTATGGTTCTTATTTCTTATTGCGTCCGTCGCTGCACTCGTGCAAGATTTGCACCAATCAGAATCAATTAAACCTTGTATTTTTTCCTTTCGTTCTCTCTTTTCTTTCTTTTTTTTCATTTATTTATTTATTTATTTATTTCAGAAGTAGTTTCCAGAAATAGCTACGAACTACTATTTTTCTTTTTCTTTTTTTTTTTTTTTTTTGTATCGCGCTATTCGCTATTCTATTTTTTTTAAGTAGTGCGCTACACTACAAACTACTAAAAAATGTAGCTACTACAATAGTTTCGCTACTTGTAGCGCGCTACTTCCGACCACTGTGCTTAACACGAAATCAAGACAAAAACGAATATTTTGTGACCTCAGTTTGGTTTACTACTTAATTATGTTTCCTTAAGTCATATCACATTGAATTTCATCATATTTCCATTCAAAACCGATACATAAATAAGACAAACTTATTATAATATAAATAAATATAAGAGATATAAATAAGAAACAAACCCCACTTTTAAAGGTACATTTCAATTATAATTAGTTATAATTGAAATTTTTGGATCTGTTTGATTCAATTACACTAATTTACAGGACAAGACAACAAATACAACAACATAAAACTTACTTACCTTAAAGTTTGCTACTACTAAAGTTACTCCAATAGCAGAATAGAAAAGTTCAGCTAATAAGTCATCTGCGGTCATTCTTCTTAAAGATAATTGCTACGGCTTATTTTGATGAGGACTACAGTTTCAGTGCCTCGTTGCACATATACCGTAAAACGGGGTGTATAGGAACAGCGGGGTGATTCGGCACAAAACTTCCTGATCATACAAAGAAATTCTTAATAAATATACCGTCGGGTATTTTTGGCAGTTAATTTTTTTTAGAAAGGTAGAATTATAAGAAGTAGGAAAAAAATATTTTTGTCATTTTGACACCACTATTGGCTTCTGTGCAAGTCGGCTAGCGAGACGCTAAAAAAACATCAAGTTTTCATGGTCTGCAAAACTTTGTATGTAAGTACAGACCCCTTTATATTTCAAAACTAAGAATAGTATTTTTTAACTATACATACACTGAAGTGACAAAAGTCATGGGATACCTCTGAATATCGTGTCGGCCCTCCTTTTGCCCGGCGAAGTGCAACAACTCGACGTGGCATGGACTCAACAAGTCGTTGGAAGTCTTCTGCAGGAATATTGAGCCATGCTGTCTCGATAGACGTCCATAATTGTGAAAGCGTTGATGGGGCAGGATTTTGGGCACGAACAGACCTCTCGATGGTGTCCCATAAATGCTCAATGGGATTCATGTCGGGCGATCTAGGTGGCCAAATCATTCGTTGGAATTGTCCAGAATTTTCTTCAAACCAATTGCGAACAGTTGTGGCCCGGTGACATGGCGCATTGTCATCCATAAAAATCCCATCGTTGTTTGGGTACATGAAGTCCATGAATGGCTGCAAGTGATCTCCAAGTAGCTGCACATAAGCATTTCCAGTCAATGTTCGGTCCAGTCGCACTAGAGGACCAAGTCCATGCCATGAAAAAACAGCCCACACCATTACGGAGCCACCACCAGCTTGAACAGTGCCTTGCTGACAGTTTGGGTCCATGGCTTCGTGGGGTCTGCGCCACACTCGAACCCTACCATCGGCTCTTACCAGCTGAAATCGTGACTCATCGGACCAGGCCACGGTTTTCCATTCATCTAGGGACCAACCGATATGCTCACGTGCCCACGAGAGTCGCTGCAAGCGATGTCGTTCTGTCAGTAAAGGCACTCGAGTCGGTCTTCTGCTGGAATAGCCCAAGAAATCCAAATTTCTCCGCACAGTTCTAGCAGACACGTCCATTGTACGTCCCACATTGATTTCTACGGTGATTTGACGCAGTGTTGCTTGTCTGTTAGAATTTACGACTCTTTGCAGACGTCGCCGGTCTCGATCTTTAAGTGCAGGCGGTCGACCACTGCGCTGTCCATGGTGGGATGTTATGCCTGAAATTTCATACTCTCGGCACACTCTTAACACAGTGGATCTGGGAATGTTGAATTCTCTAACGATTTCCGAAATGGCATGACCCATGCGTCTAGCTCCAACTAACATTCCGCGTTCAAAGTCTGTTAATTCACGTCGTGCGGTCATCATCACGTTAAAACCTCTTCACATGAATAACTTGAACAGAAATGAAAGCTCTGTAAAAGCACTGCGCATTTATACCTGTTCTATGCGATGCTACTGCCATCTGAAAATTTGCATATTGCTATCCCATGACTTTTGTCACTTCAGTGTATATGTGAGCAACAGGGTACGGCATTAGAAGAGACAACATATTTTAATTGGTGGCAAAAAAAATTCCTACATAATATCATAGGATAAGGATTTGCGGGGTGAATGGGAACACTTTGTTCCGTTATTCCAATTCAAACTTATTTAAAATAAACTTCTTGAAAAATCAAGATTCTAACTCCAACGGGATAGCTAATCTATTCTTCGCTTTATTTCTTATTGTGTACAAGGTACAGTCCAAAGTTCGACATCATTTAAAAATATGCACCTTTTCAACTACTAAAAATACCTTTGTCACATTTGTTCAATATTATTTATGTGAAAAATACTGGTTTTAAAAAGTCTTATACAATCCCGTTTTACCCGACTAAGGGTGGGTAAAACGGGATAGGGATTTGTATGTTATTACGTTTTTGCTATTTTTACTTTTGATTTAGTCCTTGGAACAAAAATAGGCTACGTAATTGTAAACTTGAAAAATTACATAGCACAGAAATCGCATAAAAATATGTCGTCTTCTTCTTCTGCTTTAGAACAGGCTTCGTGTGCCCTAGCATCTCGAGCATTGTATCCAGCTTCCTTCTACAGATTTCGATTCAAGATACAGAGTATTGCAAAAAATACATGCTTTATCTTTCTCAGCTTCATCTTCTGAAGACGACCTTGGAACGACGATGTCCAACCTTGGCTCACTGTTTTTTTTTTTTTTAGGTTTTCCTATGTTTGCTCTATTTTCTTCGATTTTTGCAAATGATGATTGTGGTTGTTTTTTTTTTTCAGGTTCAGAGTAACATTTTTTAACTTTATCTGCCTGTTTTGCATCTCATTTGGTTTTCTTTAACGCCTCGTTTCTTTTGTCATCGGAACATTCAAGAGACTTGTTTTGACAGCCCTTTTTTTAGCGTTTGAGTTCTTTTTCTTTTTTTTTTTTTTCACGTTCTTCTTCTTCGAACTCAAGTTTATCTGGGCTTAATGTTAAAATTGCTGTTTTCCCTCTTTATTTTGAGGTCTTAGTCCAGTCACTCGTAGTGGAGGTAGAATTTCTTTGGGTGATATAGAAAATCTCAGTAGAGGACGATAGTATAGCTCAAGTCCTTTGTCTCCTGTTGAAGTGAATGGTTAGATAAGGTCTGCGTTTGTACTAGTGTTATCGATGCCCCCATCACTAGGTGATTCATTCAATACTGTTTCTAGTGGTTGTGATTACATTAGATGCTATGACTGAACTTGAAGATCCTTCGGATCTGGCCTCGTTTTGTTGCAGATTTAATGATTGTTCGAACATCATGTTCTGAGCATCCGGCAATAGGTGATCTGTTGGAAGAGAAGAAGTGAAGATATATTCAGGAAAGGCATCTGAGTTATATGAAAAAATGCCTGCTTTCCTGAACCCATTCACAGCAGTTTGGACAAGAGCTCTTCATTAAATGCTGAATTGAACATCTTTTCTACTTCGTAGATTGTAATACCTCTGCCAAGATGGTTAAACATCCACTTACGAACTTCTTGCTCGCTTCGTGCTCCTTAAACACATTGCCAAAACATTAATGGAAATGGTCGGGTAAAACCGGACACACCAAAATTGTATCCCGTTTTGGGCACCCCAAAAGTGACCCGTTTTGCCCGACCATGATGCTTTAGACAATATAAAGGGCTGACCCATGAACCGTCACTCACTAGCAATATTTAAGTACATGAAATTGTTGCTAAAAGATTTATGAATAAAACACAATATTCACCGAAATTGTTCCGAAGGACGGAGAGGCACAAGGATAGTTGTTCTGCAGTCAAAAAAAGTAAAAAGTAATTAAAAATCTCAATTAAAAACTTTGAAAAAATATTTCTTTGCGAAATAAGTGGCTAGCGTTGAGATATCAACTGAGAATGCTGTCATGACGATCAAGAGCCAGTTTAGCTTGTCTCCCGCGATATAGTACTAGCAGTCTAGCTCCGAGGCTCACTATCGCGTTTTACCCGCCTATCCCGTTTTGGGCAACTCTCCCCTACCTTTTACTTATGTGTGTTTTTTTTTTTTTTGGATTATCCGCGATTTTCATTATCCGCGATATCCGTGCCACCCAACTCCGTCGGTAATTGGGAGTGTACTGAAAAATCATACAATGGAGAGATGGAGGCAAGTGCACTAATATGACTGTTTAAATTATTTAACGTGGTTCTGTAATGAAAGAATTTTAGTCCAGAAATATTAATTAAGCTCTTAATTCTTAATGTTCGCAATTTAATAAATATCATTCATTAATTCAATTAATAAATATCATTACGCTTTCGAACTATTTTTGGGATATTTCTCAGAGGCCTCTGTTTTTTTTTTTTTTTTTTTTTTTTTTTTTTTTTTTTTTTTTTTAAGTAATCACATTGTATTTGTAGCAGGCACGTGCCGTGAACGAACGCCCAGGGTAGGCAGATGAGATAATTTGTGGAATAATAATACATATTTTGAAAAAAAGCATATGCTGTTAACCGTAATAAAACAGTATGAATATGAATGATATTTACGTATTCCCTAGTATAAACATATATAAAAATATTTTCATCTGATTCTTTTCAAAAATCCATTCTTCTTTTTTTCATTGTGGTGAAAATATCTGACTTTTATAAAAATTGAAAGTGGGGTCTTGTTTCATTTTGTTCACTTTCTTTTACTGTGGATATCAAAACAAGAAAGAAAGGTTGTTAATTTGTCATTATGTTCCTTTTGTTGCTCTTAGTTCTTTTTATGGCCAAAAATATTCATTCTAAAAAAAATTGTGGCTGGTATAATCAAAATTAACTGCAACAACATCAGTTTCTGGAAACAGTTGGCTCATTTCACTTTTCAAAAATAAAATCAAGTACATTTTTTATACATTTGTCAAGAAAAAATTGTTCCCATAAATATCTACAAATCTGCAATCCATCTTATAATGTCAAAAAGTTTCGGTACTTTTTTTCTAGACTGCTGAATGCATCCTTATCAACTAAAAGCTAATTTTTAAAATTGACTTCCATACAATAATGATATAAATTTTGCAATATTTTGTCGCTTTACTTCGTAAGTCTTTTTTCTTTTTCAAAAAGTTTAAACAGAACAACTATCCTGAGGTTTCAACTTAAACATGGGAAACAATATGACAAATGAAAAAACGAAACATTTGAAAACTACGGAAACATTTCATAGAAAACAAACAACCATATCAAAAATGAATCATGATGCCAAAACCATTGAGAATTTTGCTAACGCTCACCGCCCTGCATATAACGTCCAAATTGCAGCGGAGAATCGAAGAGACCGGCAGAAAAAGAGTGTTGATCTTCGTCGGCTACGCCATCGCCAGGGAGGCAGATTTCATTCTGCCTCCAAGGTCGCTTTGGCTAACACGAAGAGGGGGAAAAGTGCGGCACGGCGGTGTTCTGCATGCTAAGCATTGCTTAGATACGGAGGTCGAAAAGCAGCGTCGATCGCTGCTTTTCAAGTGTACCAAAATGAAAAAATTCCATTTTTTTTTCTTTTTTTCTATAATTGCTGTGTACAACCGAAATATTTTTTTCCAAACAACGCACTAAATGTCATTGAATGAAGTGGTGAGGTTGGTCTGTTTTCTTCGAGGGTAGGCACTGCCTACCTTGCCTACCCAGACGGCACGTCCCTGATTTGTAGCAATATATTACAATCCTAGTTTATTTATGGGACAAAGAACTCCTTTCATTTAAATGTTTTATATAATTAATTAAAACTTGCATTGGAAAACTTTTAAAGCTTTAAGAATAAAACAAGGGCAAAATGATCATGCAACATTGTGAAAACTTATCTTCCGACATACGCCATGAGAGAACTAACGAATCATCGTGATTTCTTTTTCAAAACAAGTTGAAATTCTCCCCTTTAGTTTCATTACTTAATTTACAATCTTTTTTTTAATCATTTTCTTTTTATTTATTTATTTATTTATTATTATTTTTATTATTTTATTTTATTTTTATTTTTTTGAACACGCCACAGAGATAAACTTTTAATGTTCCAACGAATAACTACTTTCCTTGGACTAGTAGCATTTCTCATATTTTTAACTTACAGAATTGTTGAAATTGTGTATAAGAACAAATTTTTCACATTTTCAGCGAAGAGGAAAGGTATAACAGTAATTCACTTGAACGAATTCCCGGAACAAATACTTTCAAGTATTCCAGAAAATTGAAAATTTTAAAATCTGAAAATATGTCCACATTTTACATTTTTGAGTCTCCTATTCCATTATGAAGAAGTCGAATTTATGCTTTTTTCTTTGAGTTAAAATTGTTTTCTTACTATAAACTTAGCTTCAAAACGCATCTGTTAAAATCAATGGTTGATTTTAAACTTATTTTCAGTGGCAATGCATTATTACAATTGAAATTTTTGGCAGCCCTTTTATCCATCTCAAAACCATGTAAAAAGATTATCAACGGCATATTTGAATCCTTTACAAGGTTCCTATGGCCGCGACAGCTCCTCAAAATTGTGACATTTACGACATGGTAAACCCGCAACAGGCCAAAATAAAGTGTCTTTCAACGAAAATCAGCCAATCCAAATTAAAGTTTTTATCAATTGATTTTTCTACTTAGATAAAAAGCAACTATCCAAACCTACAGTGACTTGGGCTCAAAGTTACGTTTTCAGACAGGTTCAAAAATATTTCAGGATATCTTTAACGAAGTAGATAAGATACTGATTAAGTATTAAGTCGAATGAGGATAATGATTGAAATTTAATCATATTCCATCACATTTTTTTCCCAAGATTTAGAAGCGAAATATGTGACTAAAAAAAAGATAATGGAACGAAAACTGATATGATGTTCTGCTTTGATTTTGCCTTGGATTGGTATTTCATTTAAAGTGTACAGTCGAATTGCAAAGCCTCTTATTATAATTACTTGTTACTAGAACAAAGTTAAACATGTATCAAAATGATAAGTCTAGAAACCAATGTATTATATTTTGTAAATACTCATCAAATGTGAAACTGTACTAAAAGTGAAAAAAAAAAAACTTGAAAAGTTTTTAATGCATAAGGAATCGATAATGTAAAAAAAGAAAAAAAAATACTTCATTCAACCTTACGATGGGTTTTTTATCCCTTTAAAGTTTGCTGAACAACCTTTTAATGAGGATTTTAAAAAAGATACAAAGACTTTTCGGCAAGCTTTTTTTCATCGCAATGTTTACCCTCTTTTCAATTAATGCAAAACCAAGTTACCCCGAGAATACAACTAAGCTCTGCTAATTGCATTTACAAACGATCTGACTAATTACAAAGCTTTTTGTGGCTGTTTTCCGAAAGTTTTTCGATTTTTATGAACTTACTGCGAAATCTACTAATGCAAAAGAGTGGATCGGCACTTCGCTTTGAATTTATAATCATCAATTATGCCACCATAGAGCTTTAAAGTAAGTAACAAGATTTAAATTTAATTACATACAAATATTTTCTTTAAGAATGATATCATCTGAGTCTTAATTTGTTTCAGCGAGAAACTAAGTAAGGAAGACAAACCTCGTAAAAAAAAGAAAGAAATTTTTAGAAATGAAGGTTTTCTTAGGAAAATATATAGTTCCTTTAGGTCCGCTTTTTTATAGGCTTAAGCCTATAAAAAAGCGTATGAGTGTTATATGTGATGTGTATGTAAAAAAATGCAAAAACAAATAAAATAATAAAATTATATGAAGAGAAAAACAAAAAAACGTATAATATTTTGAATCACAATAAAATTACGGAAATTAGTTTATTTACTCACAGCGTTATTTACGCACAAATTATCCAAACATGGGGTATCAAGAGCACTTTTTTCAATGCAGAAAAATATGAGCTTACGGGACTTCTGTCAGGTGATTTTTCATTCAAAAACTTACTTTGGTATCAAGGTGGGTGTCAAGGAGCCCTTTTTTTCCAGTGCAGAAAAGTGTGATCTTGCAGTGCTTTAGTTGGATGACTTTACCTTCATGAGCTCCCACTTTTCTGCATTAAAAATATAATTCTCGAAATCTCAAAGAACGTGTAAGCATTTTCTGCATGCTGTACTGCTATATTGTAGCACAAAAGTATTTATTTACTCATTTTCACATTGTTTTCTTTTTTAAAGAAAATAATAATGCTAACATTTTGTTTCAATATTATATTTGCCTTGGCGTATATATTGCATCGAACCTCGTTAAAACGAAATAACTCAAAGGGAGCTTTAAAATCAGTTTGTCTAAACTGTAGTTCGTTTTGTCTGAACAAAACTTTTTAGAAAGTTGCTACTTCATACGATGATACACTGCCGTGCTAAGCGCAAAAGGGGTATCTGCAGTAGAGCTCAAACTGAGATATTACTCTTCAAAGTTTTGCGCCACTATGTATTTGATTCAGATGGAAATTTTTCAGATTTTTTTTAAAAATATTTCCCGTTCTCAAATGACCATATAATTTTGTATTTAGGTAAAATACGTCACAAGGAGCCATCTGGTGGCTATAACTCAATTTTGTTAAAAAGTGCAGATACGATTTTTGTGCTTAGCACGGCAGTATAGGGTTCCTTATATTCGAATGTATCACAATTAAAACACAAAGATAAAAATTATGAAATAAAGTACATATTTATACATGCGTTAAAATGTATTATTTTTGCGAATGACTGAGCAATGTCTGGGTGAAAAATTACTAATTGCTTTATTAGTGTTATACGAATATCTTAAAGATATGCTCTGGTTGATTGCATATTTCTCCAAACAAAAATTTTGTCTTCTTTCTTTTGCAACTAATATTATTACTCTTAATCGAATTGTAAATGGCTGCTTCTTGTTTTATTTTTTGAGCAATCTTCTCAAATCCCAGTAATTAGGGTTTTCTTTTCAGTTTTAGCATTCAAGAACATGCTAATTATTATTATTAGCAATACCATTATTGTACCGCGAGTGACGTTCAATTCCTTTTAAAAATTGACCTTTAGGTGAACGTTTGTATGTTTTATTGATAGCATATTATCTCTTCGAACAAGCTAGGGTGTTAAGGACCGTGGGTCAGTTTACACAGTCTTGTCTCTGTGGGACTTGATTTAGCGAAAATATTAACTAAAGAAACTACACAAAAAAAGCGTTTTTTCCGCTTTTATTACCAGGATGTTTTATTTATGACTATAAGGCGATCACACGTGACAAATTTAATTAATAACTCCATGGCGACCGAGCCCCTCTCGGTTAAAAAAAAAAAAGGTGTTTATAAAGTAGTTTTTTTTTCTAAAATTCGAAGTACTTGTTTAGATAAACTTGCAAATAGCATTTTTAAGCCCTCAGTTGCAATTATGCACTTAAATCAGATGTAACTTATTTTTAAAAAACACAACCTTATTTGGACGAGACATCATCAAAGGTAAGCTCGGCCGTTGGTCCGGTTTCAAAAGAACAAAGCGCTCTTCAGGGCCCCATCCCAGTCAAACCACGATTTGTGGTGTGTAGGGGGAGACCTTGAACGAGTGTGAAGTGAAGTGAAAATCAAAACCAACAGAAACCGAATGCGTTCTGAAGAATAGGGACTCTGCATCCATTCTCATCAATCCCTCCCGCGCCTTCGGCGCCAAATGAAACGAAATGAAATGAAAATCACACTACAATAACTTTATTTTGATCGGTCTCTTTAACATTTCAAAAACAACAACAATTATTACGCGTTGCCAAAATTTGTTTGCCAAATACCGTAAAACTTTAAATTTACGATGATGTGATTAAATATGAAATACATTGTTATAATAAAACGTGGTTGCTATGAAACAGTAACAATAATAGTAATCATAAAGAAAATGGTGGCAGAAAGCTTCTCAAAATATTAAAATGAAGGCACAAAAAACGGGGTTTTTTGTGAAAACTAGCGTTTTTACAGGAAAAACGCCGATGTAAAAGAACTCAAAAACCAAAACTTTATCTATATACAAAATTTTATCAAAATCGTTAGAGCCGTTTTCGATATCTGAAATATATACACTCAAGCACATTGAAAATAGCGACCCAAGAAGAAAGCATCGGATTGAAATGAAATTTAATAACATAATGATACATATGAGAGATTCACTTGATCTCAAAATCAAGACAATTGAACTAATACAGGGTGTGCAAGGACACAAATACAGAGCAACTTCAATAGCGCGTTGGACCACCTCTAGCTACAATACATGCCGCCACACGGTCCAGCATTGAGTTGATTAGACACCTGATGTTGTCCTGAGGCAGATGGGCCCACAAATTTGTAGCAGCCAACTCCAAATCACGCACAGAGTGACACGATGGCATCTGACGTTTTAGCTGATCCCACACATGCTCTTTCGGGCATAAGTCGGAGGAGCGGGCCGGCCATGGCAGAGTCTGAAAATGACGTAGGAAGTCTTGAACAACTCTTGCTGTATGCGGACGAGCATTATCTTGCTGGAAAATTGCCCCCTGGGAGACCATTTAGGAAAGGTCCTACATGGGGTCGAAGAATATCATCAACGTAACGTTGGCCGGTTAAGTTTCCACACATCACAATTATATTGGACCGGCTATCACAGGATATGGCCCCCTGACCATCACACCAGCTGTGCGGGCAATGTGACGTAGAACAGTGTAGGAGGAATTGTACCGTTCACCTGGGCGCCTCCACACCCATACACGGTTATCATCAGTCCCTAAAACAAACCGAGACTCATCACTAAACACAACTTTTTACCAATCTGTGACATTCCACATTGATCTGGCTTGGCACCACTGTAGACGCAGTCGCTGATCAATCCAACGATTTCTTCTTGGGTTGCTATTTTCAATGGGCCTGAGTGTATATACAAGAATTACTCGTAAAGATATAAGATTTTTTCTTTAATATTTTTCTTTACTGCTGAAGAGTATTATTGTCTGCTTTTTTTTCTTTTGCATTTTAAAAGAATGTTTTCTAGGGGAAACAATTGACAATTTGATTTGGGGACTGGATTGTTCCTTGTATGCTCTTATTACTATTTCAGCGTGCTTAACTTTAACTTTAAAGCCTTAGAGATAATAATTATATTCTTTTATCTCTAAATGCAGTCTGAGTTTCAATAGCGTAACTTGCCACCTAACCCCATTTTTCCCCTCACTCGTAGATATCTCCGCATTGCTGGAGTAGATCTTTAAAGACTGATAGAATGCATCTAAGCTCAAATTTCCTAATATACTGTTCAAAATACTTTTTTTTTTTTAATCTTTTGTTTTTCTCCTAACATTCTGATAAATAGGTTTTAAATACTACAATGTAATGTAAAACAAAAGTACTTTTTTTAACTTTCAAGTCTAATTACTTATATTTCAAAAGGAGGAATAATTAAAGTACGCGTATGATAAATAAAGAAGGATAATTTCTATCAGAATAAGTATGTTTGAGATCAAGAAAATAAATTATTATTTACTAATTAAACAAGAAAACATTGTTTCCTTTGTGAATTCTGAAAAGCTTCTTAATTAATGCTCTTTCGTTGCACCGTCAAAGCACTTACTCAAAATAAGATATATTCTTGGTTGCTTAGCTGCTTGTGTGCTTTGAAACATGACACTGCAATCAAAATATCTTTATTCTTCGCCTTCAACGGTGCTATATTGGAGTGTATTGAATGGTATACGGAATATACCTTTCGTTTTCTTTCAAAAAATAATTAATACCTGTTTATTTTGTACCAGAAAAATATCGTATAGTCATTTAATAAATTTGACTTTTTTTTAATAGATAAAAAACAATAATTGCCCCAAATAAATTTCAAATACTCATTGTTTTTTTTTTTTTTTTTTTTTTTCATTACGTATTATCTAAGTTTATAGATAAGTATGCATTTTGAACTGATTTATATGATGTGTTTTAGAAGAGTAAAAACTTTTGTACCTTTATTATCTGCGTTTTAGTCATACTCAGGACAGTCATTTATAGGTGTCAAGCTGGGTCTATTGCCCCCCCCCCCCCGGACTTCGAGAAATCATTGTATTTTTATATACGTGAGCGTGCTTTTATTGTTATCCGATGAAATTAAATTGTGTTTAAGGCCCGTCATTTAGGGGCGTCAGGTTGGTCAGCTAACCCCCCCCCCCCTGGCTTTGATAAATGAATGTATTAACATATAAATGGGCGTGGTTTTTGTTGTTTCCTGACAAAATTGCATTGCGTTTGCACCCTTTGCCATCCCCCCCCTCTCACCGAAAAACTAGGAATGACGAGCCTGGTTACAGTTACCAATGATGCTCCCCAAGTTTAATAGTGTTCATGTTTCGGCATAAACTCTCTTTTTTTATATTTTTACGCCGCTACCTTTACGACTAAAACACTGGCCTTCAGCATTACTCGAGATTCAGAATGCATTTGAAGTATCTTCAAGAGTAAAATTGAAAACAAGACCACGGTAAGTTTATCTTACTAAGATGAATACTACGAGATATGGCGGCGTGTGAATTGTGGCTAAAATTGGAAAGCATTTTCAACAAAGTACGCAGACGAAAAATAAACTTTAAATTGGTAAGATAAATCTAATCCGTATTTTTAGATTAGCACCAAGCCTCTGAATAAAAATCCGAAAACAAATTTGCAATTTAGTTTTTAAAGCTCTAAAGTATGTTACGTTTATAAATTTTGAAAAAACAAATCTCCAAAGTCTCGGCAATCCTAGGAAATTCTCTCCATCTATATGCCAAGCTCCCCCAGGAGAATATTTACCTGTCAGCGGAAAGAAAATCTAAAGGAAAGCTAAATGCTCCGTAGAAAAAAATTACGTACTTTGTCGTGCTTCGTCTGGGTTGGACAGACTTCGAATTGTCTTCATTAAACTGATCTTTGGTAGACTAAGCTCCCAACGGACACAGTTAAGTTTCGCTGCTGCTTTTAGCATGGGATGGATTCAAAAAAGAAACAAATAGTAGCTTCAGACGAAAAAAAACACTAGCGTATGATTAAAGTAAATACCTTCCCCAAAACAAATTATTTGGATAAGAATTTTTAATAGCAAAGAGTTCAATTTGTAGTGGAGAAATATTTCCAATCTGACAGATTAAGACATATAAGTACACAAAAATTGTGTTTCATCACCACTGATCGTTCTGTATAAAAGCTCGTAATTCGCAGTTCAAATGAGCTGCAAGAGGTGCTGCAGTCTCTACTAATAGGCCGTACTTGCCTGATTGGCATAAGAATTGAAACAATAAGCAAAAAACAACTCTTTTACAAAAAAAAAATGTTTTACTAAAAAAAAATCATTAAATCATTTATTTTTTTACAAAAAACCAAGGAGGGTTCAAGTGCCAATTATGATTGCAACTGAAAAATGTTGTAGCTGTACTTCACTGTACAAAAGAACTGCGGTACTACTAGAAAAGCTGTAAGAAAATGGGATTCCACACTTCAAAAAATGAACTGTTGTTTTTACTGTATAATTCTGGCAGCCGAGGTTCAAATTTAAAACAGTAAAATGCACAGTAATAAACTGTAAAACTAGACATTTTACTGTTTCTTCCTGTAAAGTTAGAAGTTCTACGGTTTGTTGCCATAAAATTCAGCTGTATTATACTGTAAAAACAGCAGTATGATACTGGCAGCAGAGGTTCCAATTAAAAACTAAAATGCACCGTAATAAACTGTAAGATTTCCAATTTTTCAGTTTATTACTGTAAAAGTAGAAATCTTACAGTTTATACTATAAAATTAAAAGTTTTTAGTTTATTACTATAAAGTTAGCTGTATTATGCTGTAAAAACAACATTTATTTTTTACAGTGCATGAACTTTCTTGGTAACGGTGAAGTTTCCATTTAAGTAAAATTGACAGCGTTAAGAAAAAGATAGACCGTTAGTGGGAAACTTTATGGAAGTTCAGTTTTCTATACATTTTCTAATAGTATTGTTACTTTTTTAGTGCCCTTTGGAGAACTGTTCAACCATTCCTCGTTAATCCGGATGGCCATGTAATCTATTTTGAATTTGTTTCTGATTTTTTTTTTTTTAAGTTTACACAAATAATAATTTTAAATGAGGTTACTAAAAGCATCGCTATAAGTACGCCACACATCTGCTTTTCATTTTGATCAATTAATGAAAAAGCATACGCGTGACTATGCTTCTTTCAGTCGTCTCCCGTGTTTGAAACAGAAAACAGTGGATTAGTTTTTATTAAGAAAGCATTTGAAAAGTTATTCTTTGAGCAATTGCTTACTTTCCCCACTTGACCGAAAAAAAATTTTCCTTTAATTTTTCAGATTGCCATGAAGATATTCATCTATATGTTTTTTTCAGACAAGTTTATCTATATGTTTTTTTAGGAAAGACCTATCTAGAAGATATTGAATAAAAAAAATTTAACTGAATAAAAAATTTTCACATTGCTAGTTCACATCATTTAAGTTGGATAAGAAATGAAAATACCATGACGGCATAGCGACAAATGTAATCTTTTTGATGATTGTAGGTGCCAATTGGTCATAATAATCACATTTTTATAACTACATCCTAATTACAGTTTCTGTTTTTTATGGACATGCCTCGTATTACCGAACCTAAAAAAATTCCAGTCATAATCCCCAGTGCAAATTTCCTCTCGATTTCCATTCCGTTCCATTTGTCCATTTGTAGAAACGAGAGACCCAACGAGTAAGGTCCTATCGCAGTTCTTGATTGCGAAAAACATAATTTGAATTCATCACATCAAAATTCAAATGAATATCAGGGATTCGATGTATATAGGTGATTCTACGCTATTTGATTTCAGACGGCCAATGGAAAACTTTATGTAAAACTAATTTTATTAATGCTTTTGTATGCTTAAGCATTACAGACTATTATCTTATATATGGACCACCCAATTAATTCACTACAATTGTTTTATTTTAGCATTTATAGCTGAAAATAGTAATAAATGTATACTACCCTGGCCTCTCCAAATACTAGTTTTTATACAAACATGTCCGACGTTCAATTTTTGCTAACTTGGCATAATGTTTTTTGCCATCATCATACACTTACATTAACAGAGAAACATATTTCATCATTAAACATTTAAAAAAAAAAAAATTTAAATAAGCTTTTCAACGGGTCATATCAACGGTGTCACCCTCACCTGGCGAACTTCAAAGACTGAAATTTAGCATAAAAATGCAAAAGGATGACTTTGAATGCGAATAACCAGTGTAATACTGAGTAAAGTTAAAAGCAAGCTAAGTGGTTTAGAAAAAATCGAATATTATTGCATCGGTTCTGGTTGAAAGTGCCTCAAATCGTACAGTGCCAGTCACTTTAGTATTTCCCCTGGTAAGTATAACTTTTTATATTTCATCGTTACATAAGTGTGCGTATGTATAATGTAATGCTTATTGTGTGCAGATATCACGGTTTACGTGAAGTTCTGGTAGGAAGAACGCGTGATGTTGTTTTTATAGGTAATGTGGTGATTTTGTCACTCCTCTGGCGTCACTCCCCTGGCAGTTTTTTCTTTTCTAAAAAGGGTAAATATACATTAAAACTGTGTTATAAGCATAATTAATGTCATTTTTAATCTTGATTACCCCTGTGAAAGCAATTTGCATGAACGTAAATAATGCGGGAAGTATTTTTATTTGGGATCTGCGGTGCGACTTGTATGCAACATGTCGTGTTTTCAAGATTGATTTTTTTTTTATTTTATTACAACGCGAAAAAATTATTTGAATACAGGTCTTGTAGAAATATAAGTCCATACTCTGATTTTACACCGAAAAATAAGTGAAGTGATAGTAAATCAAACCAGAATTCTGCCAATAGTGTCACTCCCCTGGCAATGCATTTTCCCCTAATATCGATAACCCCCCAAAAATTTTAATTTCGCCTGTCCCTTGCCATTACAGTCATTAAAATGGCGGCTACTAGTGATTTAATGAGTGAAATTAAACAGATTATTTTTTCTTGGGGACACATAAACTCATTGACCGCAGAATCATCCATATATACACATATTTAAGTCTTGCAAACGAGTTCAAAGAGTTTTTTTTTTCTCACAAAGCATGTTTAAAACCGTAATAAACTGTAATACTTTTTATTTCAATATATTTTTCTGCTTATTACCAGGATTATTTGGATGTCTTATTATTTGAACTGTCTTCCCTACCAATCCGGTTGTACGAAAATCTACCGGAACGTAGAGAAATTGAAACTAAAACAAGTTTGCGCCATCTATTGCTAGGGCGATGAATTAACAACCTCAAAGTTTTCAAAGAGAATCATTGTAATGATTCCGGTTAACCCGATAATATCAGTGAAAATGAATCTGATAAAGGACCAAGAATGTGAATAAAACCATATTCTTAATACTTTATCACGAAGAGTACTTGGTCTTAAAAATGCATGAATAAGTAGTATTTAAACTCTCAAAAAGTGTCAGATTGTTTATCATGAATCTTCGCACCTAATAAAATGATATTATCCAATGAAGTGAGTAGAAAATAATAATTTTTAAACTTCCATTTGATCACTTTTAATCTATTTATGTTGTTATATGTACATTTGGGAAAAATTACAAAATATTACAAAATATATGGAAACTAAATGGAGATACATATATGACCCTGTAGCTAGTCCCTTAAGATGGCTATATTATGAGAAAGAAGTGGTGGTTATTTTTTAGCTTTCATCAGCAAAACATTGTATTCGATGAAATCTAAGTGCATAAACATCAAAAAACAAATTTTGAAATTTCAGGAATAAGGTGCAAATAAATGCGTAAAACTTAGCTTAAAATTTTGAAAAAGATATTGCACGTCTAATGTGGAATATACTAGTACATAATATTGCTCTACTTTAAAGTACAATTATTTACTTTAAGGAATTCTAATAAACAATATAAAAGAACCTCGTGGAAATACTTTTATGACTTGAATTCAAAACTGAGTATTTCCATTTCAAGCAATTTCATAAAATCGATCCTGTTTAATTCTGAAACTCCTTTCTAGTTCGACATTGACTGTGATTTCTTTCCCTGTAATTTAGCCGATTATCTTACGTTTCGTATTGAATTATTTTTATTCATTTTCTTATTCTCATTTTATTTCTTCTTCACATTATTTTTAATCAAGTTACTAAAAGTTAACACAACTCTTAGACTGCTTTATTCTTACTTCATTTTTAAAATATACAATTCAAAATTCTTTTATAGGTATTAAAATCTTCGAGCGTGCTAAATATCTATTAGTTATTCATTATTCATATCACGTGTAATACTGCTAACTAATTATAATAATACGACTTGTTTCTATACGGTAATAAAATGATGAGAAAACACTTTTGCTTCAGACCTTTTAAAAGACATATGAATATGTAAAATTTCGCTAAATAACTGACAGAATTCAAATAAGCTTTTTGACTACAATGGATTTTATATGAAACATAATGGCTTTATTTTTCACTTGCGGAGTAAAATTGAGATTTGTATTTTAATAGATATATTCAAAAATAAATTAGAAACTTTTATTCATTTGAAGACCCTTAAGAAAGAACCCCCTTTAGAACACCCTTTAGAAGACAATATGAATATGTAAAATTTCGCTAAATAACTGACACAATTTAAATAAGCTTTTTGACTACAATAGATTTTATACGAAACATAATAGCTTTGTTTTTCACTTGAAGAATAAAATTGAGATTTGTATTTTAATAGATATATTCAAAAATAAATTATAAACTTCTATTCATATTTATGTTGGATCGCGTCTTTGATTATCACTTTGTTTGAACCATGAAAAAGTTTTACGCTTAAAATAATTCATTGACTGCCCGTATTTCAAGATGACAACCCAGAATTTTAAGCAGGGTTGTTGAATCAGTAATTAGACGACCACTAGAATTTTTAATTTCCGAAACGAAGCACAAGAAATAATTATTCATATTTAGCCGTTTTATTGCGCTTCGTCATTAAATATCAATTGCCTAAAAACTGAAATCTCTCGTTCCTAAAGCAAAATTTACAAGAAAAACTCATAACTCTGTCTTATTACCATATGCTAATCTTCAAAGAAAACGACTTTAATGAGATCTGCTTCTGCTACACTTACGTGCATTTAATCTTCTGTACGTTGTTTATTCCGAGTAATGATAAACAGCAGACAATGTCCTTCACTGAGAAACATAGTTAAGTATGCGAGTCTTCTTTGTGGTACCTTTTTCTTAATGCTTCTCTTGGAAGAAAATTCAAGTTAAAATGTTTCTTTCAAAAAAAAGTAGCGTAAAAGTTTCTACTTATGGAACGGAATAATATAAATGAGAGGGGGAAATAGGAAGCACAAAGTCTTCATCAACATTCTTTAAATAATTCATTAGAAGTAATGTTTTCCACTGAATTAACAAAGATGCTTTTTAATAAGACCGTCTTCCTGCGTTTGTTTTGAACGTTTAATTTATGTATACACCTTTATTCAAATAATTCTTTCGCTATTCTTCCTCTTTTTTTTTTTCTTTTCTTGTTTTCCTTTTTTTTTTTTGTCTTTTTGATAAATAGAGTGTTAAGTAAAACTTGTTAATTATCACGCAACTCGCATTCTGCTACAAGTGAAACAATCAACTCTATTTAAAAACACTTATGTTTTACTATTTTTTAGAAATTTCCAAATAATTATACTTAAAGTAGAACCTGAACCCGTTTATCCGGATCGCTGGTTAAACCGGATCAAATTTGTTGTTGTTGTTGTTGTCATGTACCAGCTAGACTAGTACTGTCTAAAATATTTTCTTGCGACCTCCGCAGCATCTGCGCACGCGCCAAGTCTCTTTTGACTCTCTCGAAATAGGGGGGGGAAGCAACGAGGAAGTAGTAAACGAACAAAAGCTGAAGGCATCGGGAAGTGCGCATCCTAAACCTATCTCCCCTTTTTCAGATGGAAGCGTCCGTGGCTGCCAGGTGCACAATACGCAAACAGACAGTAATTTGGTGTGCGCTGCTTCACGTATTCAGCTGTACAGTAATTTGACGTAAAGTCCAACATCCACGGTGCACACATGACCTATTTTTAGGGTAGGTAAATATTCACAGCACAGCAACACAATCACACAAAGAAAGGACAAGGACAGGAGAGAGAAAATACATCCATCCCCGTACCGGGGTTCAAACCCGGAACCACCCCAGCCGAGTCAGATATCTCTGACCACTGAACAAGGTGGCCGGTAATCAAATTTGTAGAGCTCTAAAATAATCACGCTGTATGTCACGCGCTATTAGCGGTAAATGAAGCTTTAAACCTCGACTACTCCAAAGCAATCAAACATTCTAATAGATTTTCATCATTCACGGGCTCTAGATCAGCCCTTCAAGCTATTTTAAGGGGATACTCCCAACTTACACAAGATACCGTCCTACTCATGAACAAAATAACTATTGCCCAAAAGACATGCATTATTCAATGGGTAAAATTGCTAATTTTACTGTAATAAACTGTAAATTTGCTAATTTAAGTTTCTTACCGTGCATTTTAGTTTTAAACTGGAACATCTGCTGCCAGTGATATACTGTTGTTTTTACAATATAATACAGCTAAATTTTACGACAATAAAAAGTACAATTGCTAACTTTACAAGAAGAAACTGTAAAATTGCTCGTTTTGAGGGTTATTACTGTGCATTTTACTGTTTTAAATTGGAACCTCAGCTGCCAGAACTATACTGTAAAAACGACAGTTCCTTTTTGCAGTGTACAGGAGCTATCCTCACTGTAACAGAGACACACTAACCTCTTTCCCGACCATATTTGAGGTTGCCCTGCCTATGCCTAACGGCGAAGCTCTTCAGGATTCATCTCGATCCCCCGCTGTAAATCCTCTATTCCGCGGAATTTACTGATGTAGCAAAAGCGGTATTGGACAGTTTTGGACCAATTTGATTCTATTGCAATGCTTCACAGGATACGACAACAGCAACAACAAATAATTAAAATAAATCTTACTCAACGTTTATTCACTGGCGTTGGTATGCATGCAATACTAGGTTTTAAATCCTCTTAAGCTGTAATACAACAATTGTAATTAATATTAAGTAGTAACAACAACGTTATATACCTTTACACAAAAAAAACTGCAGCTGTGTCTGAACTAATAACGCTTCCAGAGTTGTTTTTTTTTTCACATTTGAATTATCCTTATAAAAGCAAGAGTTCAAAACGTTAGTAAAATTTTTTAGCTTTTCAGTAGAAATGAAAAGATTGTCAAAAAAATATTTTTTTTAATGTAGAATTTTAATTGTTGAGGAGTCCTGCGTAAACGAAAAAAGAAGATAGAATATTTCATCAAATATTCATTTCAAGTGTTTCTGTTATCTCATGTAGTTTTATATGGCAGGATAAACTGCTAAAATTACCCAAGGATACAAAATACCTGCTGTTTAAAATTGAGCTTTTCAAAGTATTTTTAAAAATATTAACATCAATATAATCTTTAAAAAATGATTTGAAACGCTTTATATTATTTCCGAAAATTCTGCTCTTATTGTCCTCCGATATAAATCTAGCAGGAGTCTGTATTTTTCACAAAAAGCATTGTTGAAAATTCATTAACTTGAAAACATAGCTTCTACGAGCATGTAGCAATGTATAACAAATGCAATATACGCAAACCTTGTAGAAATACTTTTAAACGTAAAAACATTATTAAGACATATTGTAAAATTACATAAAATATTGTAACGATGTATACAAATGCTGAAATATGTGTATTTTGAAAATGTTTGGATTTCATTCTCAATTTGCTTCTTTTTTTAGCAAGGCAAAGAAAGATATTTTCTCACAAAAAAAAAAAAAAAACTTTAAAAAAATCTTCCAAGACATACCGCAGGCATAACGAAGGATTAACGCACACATACTTTGCTCTATCCTCTCAACAATTCTTCACACGTCCAATGAGTAAATAATATTCCTCGCAAAGCACAAAAAAATCCCAAGTTCTGTTACACCTTGGTTCTCCTTCCAAGATTGATTTTCCCTGTAATATTCCAATCACTCTCAAAATATTTATTCTGGTCATCAGCTATCGTTCCGGTCGATTAAAGGAGGTCGAGACACTATTCTGTTGTTTTTCCCACCAGACTTTGACTCGATTATTTCCAGTTAAATGGCTCGGAAAATTTCTTACGTGCCCGGAGTTTTATCCTCTGAGATCAATAACTTTGAACTTTTACTGAAATAACATCGCTTTTCTTTAAACTCCGTATCCATTTCGGTTACGTAAGATGAAAGAATGTGGCAATCGGAATAGAAAGTGCTACGAAGGTAAAATTTTACGTCGCTCATATAAAACCTCAGAACGTGTGCACCATTTTCAAACATAAAATGTATTCTTTAAACCTCAAAAATGGGTCTTGTGAGCTTTCAAAAGAAATGTTTAGCAGTTTAAATAAATTTTAAAAAAGTTGTATACTACCGAATGCTCGTTAAAATATTTGGATGCTAAGCTGCTAACAGATTTTAGAAATACCTTAACTCTTTATGTCCCAAATTAATTTAACAATGAACTTTTATATATATTTTTGGTTTTTTGAGTTGAAAATGCATCAAACAACATTTTTACCGAGTATAAAAATTTTGAAATTTCTGGGGGTCTAAGACGATCTACACCTTAGGACCGCCAAGAAAACTGCTTCCGATGGCAGGTACCATCTGTCGACCTCTCAGCAAAGTACAAGGAATGGTACTCAAAAGCTTCAGCATGGCTCCAGCCATTTAGGATTCATTATACTAAGCTAAATTAATACAAGCGGGACTTCTGAGTCCCGTCGGAGTATAAAGGGTTAAATTTAAGCATAACTCAAACGATATTACTGTAAATAGTTCTTTTTCAATGTGTTATTTAAATCTAAGCCGTAAGAAAGAAGAAACTACGAATTTGTCCTGTGTCAACAGAAAAAAATCTAAGACAAACAGAAACACATTAGCATCATTTCTCATCAGGGCTCAAAAAAAACAAAAGACATCCAACAAATGACCAATTTTTTGTCACATGTCTTTTCATAAAAACACAAAACCCCTTGGACTTGAAAAGGGGGTTCCTTCTAACCTCGAAACACGTGTCTTCAGATCTCTGAAAATTTGTGCGATTTAAATTCGTAATGTTGTTTACTACTTTTCTGCACAAAGGTATTTATTTCTTCTTCCTTTGCACAAATTAATTACTGCCAATTATTTGTCATATTTACTGTCTTCCTCTGATTAAATATGTAAAATAGTTCTATGAAAAATGTCCTAAAATGAACTGGAATAATACTGTCATCAGCCATCAGTAAAAAGGCACTGTCCACCGTACTATCCTTCTTCTAATTTTCTTCGTCGTTAACATTAACATAAGTCGTCGTTAACATTAACAGCTGTAACTCTTCGATGCAGCTGAACTCTAGCTGTTTCATCGGACTGGATAAACAAATCGTTTTCTAAATGCTACAGTTTCCAACATTTCTGATCTGCTTGTAAAACAGCACAAAATGTAAACTCACAAGAAAAAAAATGATTTTCTCAAACAATAAATAGATCTAAATAAAAATACACCACATTTACACCCGATTAACTACTTATTCAGAGGGTTAAATTAATCCGCCTACTTTGTTAATCACACGAGGTAAACTGATTGCATTTCTACCTTTCATTGGTATTTTTTAAATAATCTTCTTAATTAATTTTCCTGTTCATTTATTTTTGAAATTGGTGAAGATTATTTTGAGTAAAATTGGACGAACAGAATTTACAGAGAAATTGTATAATGCTTAGTTTAAAATAGTCTCGATATAACGATTTTTTAGTATTTTTGATAATACATTTCTTATTGACTTTATACAGCTTCTTCACCTATTAATAATATTTATAGTTTAGTATGAAATACAATCATTTATATGTGTAATGTCAGTCTTGCTAATTTGATGATGAAACTACGTTTTCTTTGAGAGAGCTTCTTTTGCTCTGTAATACCATAAATACCCTTCTTTTTCTAAAATATAACAAATTGTAGATCTAGCACCTTCAAGGATCGTTTTTATAAGAGTTCTCGTGTACTATTTTTAAACCTTGAAACTTTTTATTACCCTCATTTTAACTAAAATGACTTATGTGGTATCTCATTACACTGAAGTGACAAAAGTCATGGGATACCTCTTAATATCGTGTCGGCCCTCCTTTTGCCCGGCGAAGTGCAACAACTCGACGTGGCATGGACTCAACAAGTCGTTGGAAGTCTTCTGCAGGAATATTGAGCCATGCTGTCTCGATAGACGTCCATAATTGTGAAAGCGTTGATGGGGCAGGATTTTGGGCACGAACAGACCTCTCGATGGTGTCCCATAAATGCTCAATGGGATTCATGTCGGGCGATCTAGGTGGCCAAATCATTCGTTGGAATTGTCCAGAATTTTCTTCAAACCAATTGCGAACAGTTGTGGCCCGGTGACATGGCGCATTGTCATCCATAAAAATCCCATCGTTGTTTGGGTACATGAAGTCCATGAATGGCTGCAAGTGATCTCCAAGTAGCTGCACATAAGCATTTCCAGTCAATGTTCGGTCCAGTCGCACTAGAGGACCAAGTCCATGCCATGAAAAAACAGCCCACACCATTACGGAGCCACCACCAGCTTGAACAGTGCCTTGCTGACAGTTTGGGTCCATGGCTTCGTGGGGTCTGCGCCACACTCGAACCCTACCATCGGCTCTTACCAGCTGAAATCGTGACTCATCGGACCAGGCCACGGTTTTCCATTCATCTAGGGACCAACCGATATGCTCACGTGCCCACGAGAGTCGCTGCAAGCGATGTCGTTCTGTCAGTAAAGGCACTCGAGTCGGTCTTCTGCTGGAATAGCCCAAGAAATCCAAATTTCTCCGCACAGTTCTAGCAGACACGTCCATTGTACGTCCCACATTGATTTCTACGGTGATTTGACGCAGTGTTGCTTGTCTGTTAGAATTTACGACTCTTTGCAGACGTCGCCGGTCTCGATCTTTAAGTGCAGGCGGTCGACCACTGCGCTGTCCATGGTGGGATGTTATGCCTGAAATTTCATACTCTCGGCACACTCTTGACACAGTGGATCTGGGAATGTTGAATTCTCTAACGATTTCCGAAATGGCATGACCCATGCGTCTAGCTCCAACTAACATTCCGCGTTCAAAGTCTGTTAATTCACGTCGTGCGGTCATCATCACGTTAAAACCTCTTCACATGAATAACTTGAACAGAAATGAAAGCTCTGTAAAAGCACTGCGCATTTATACCTGTTCTATGCGATGCTACTGCGATCTGAAAATTTGCATATTGCTATCCTATGACTTTTGTCACTTCAGTGTATATGTTTTTATATGGACATATATTACTGGTCTTTCCGAGATAACTAGTTCTTCATTCGAAAGATAGCCGCTTGAACTCTTGCAGAAAAAAATTATAATAAGTTTAAAGAAAAGTATAACATTTAGCTGCTTAGTTACTGAAAGTATGTCTTGACACAAAATTTATGACCCTCATTTCAGAAAAAGATGCATAAAAGAAAAAGTTTTCCAGTAAATTTCCTTCCTAAAAAGGCGTGTCTTTGCCTTTTATTTCTAGAAAATGGGAGTTTAATAATGCTCATGTTTTATAGGGTTTGAATAAATGGTAGAAATTTAAAAATGACCTAAGACAATATTTTTTAGCTAAATGTTGAAAATATTTTGTTAGAGTGCAGAGTAATTATATGCTTAAAAATAAAAATAAATTGGTTTTTACAATCTACTTTGACATGAAATACTTAGGGGAGACTGGGTACGGTTGTGACAATTTTCATTTGCTCCCCCATAGATCCCTTAGCAATGCCTGTGAGCTGGTTTAAAGTTGTTTTTATGTTAAAGTGTTTATTTGCTTGCTTATAAACACTAAAATTTTTTCCCTAAGTACAATAGTTAACTCACAGGACCAAATTAAACAAAAAAGGAAAAAATGTCACAACCGACCCCACCCCAGGTCGGTTGTGACAGTGCTAGGGGTCGGTTGTGACAAGTTCAAAAATACAGCAAAACAGTCTAAATCACTTTTAATTTCAAGTAATATTAAACATAATTCAACATAACCTTCATCTGGAAAAGTTTAACATTTAACAATGTGTCTCGTTCAGTTGAAGTAGCCCTATACCAAGTCTTACAAAAATATCAGGTTTTTGGAATTTCGTAACGTCTGTTTTGGCAACATTATGCACATCCTGTGGGTCATAACCGTGTCTGTTCATAACAATTCTCAAGTATCAAAGAAAGATTCCACATTTATTTGTTTTGTTGAAGCTTGTTACTCTTGAAAGTCTAGTTGCATGAGCTACACGAACAAACGTGAAACATTTCTATTCATAAATGAACGGAACCATTTCTCAGTAGCCATTTTACTCTCATATCTCACGCTTTCAGCGTATATGTAAGCTCAAAAGCACTTTGTTATGAGCAATATAACCTATGCACACGTTGTTTTCATTGTGACAGCTCCGGCCGGCTGCATCGCGTTTACGAATGAATGTTTCGTAGCAAGGCTTACTATTAACGTTGCATTTCCAAAGCTGTCCGAAAGAAAAAAAAGTTTCACTTGTTTATAAGCTTCTTGATATCTTCTCCAAGCGTATCATGGGCATCAAATATGATAAAAACATGTTTTACTCGCGTCACAACCGTCCCCACGCAATTTGTCACAACCGACCCCAACCCACCACTTTTGAAAACAGCAATCGCCATGGCAATACAAAATAGCCTACATAAAAAGTAATCACTGCTATTTCACCATTAAGGTTCACTACTAACGGGGAGAAAACTTTCATTTCTCTATCTGTACACATTCAACAGGAATTACTAAAAGACATCGAACAAAAAAACTTACTTTTGACTGTTAAAAAGTAACCAACCCCTCTGCTAGCGTTAATGTCGCTCGAATGCTTTGACACACATTCAGACAAACATGCTGATACTTTCTCTCTTTGCTTCAACCAGGTATTAATTATGGTTTAGCTAATATGACGACTGTCACAACCGCCCCGCGTCACAGCCGTCCCCAGTCTCCCCGTACTATGCGTATTGCCGTTTTTTCAAGTGGGAAAAAATCTATGCTCAATTAGTAGACAATATGCTAAATTTACTTCCAACATTATTTTTTTCGATAAAAGTTGTGTAACGCATTTTCTTGAGTAAATTTGATGCTTGACTAAGGATATTTGTCTTATTAATCTCAAGCGCACATACATTCAAATACATTAGCTAAAAATCTTGCTACTAAAATATTTTATTCTGGATGAAACATTTTACTTGTTGAGACTATAAGAAATATTTTCAAGGAGTTACTGTCTGGTCTTAGGTAAAACCTTCCACGTATTTACGCATGCGTAAGATTTTCTCTGATCTTCCAAAATAGGGGTGATAGGTAAGATAACAATAAGGGGAAGAATAATAAGAAGCATTTTGAGCCTTATCAAACAACGTAGAACGATGTTAATTTCAAACACATAGTTTAGTTGAATATGTCAAAAAGACAGCAAAAATGCAAGTTTTAAATTGTAAACTTCGGAAAGTTCCCACTCACAACCCATCATCCCTTTCTTAAGTGGAATGGTTCGCGAGTGCTAGGCGCGGTTTTCACGGACGGACAGTATCTGTATTTATTTAAAATGTATTTACAGTCGTCCCTCGTCACTACGTGCTTCGGCATTCATGGCTCACTCTTTATTGCGGTATTTCTTAATTTTCGTTCAAATCTATTCAGTAGCATTTTATAATGGAATCAGGTAAGCTCTTTCTTTCGAAAAATTAACAAATATTCATTTTAAATTAATCAAGTTCTTCGTAGAGGCCATAGTAGTGTCATTTGAAGGAGGGGGATGATAAAAAATGTGAAGGAAGTGTCGAGTATTGTTATCTGCTTCCAACAATTAAACGCTATTATTGAAAGACTGTAAATGTACTATTTACACTGAAGTGACAAAAGTCATGGGATAGCAATATGCAAATTTTCAGATGGCAGTAGCATCGCATAGAACAGGTATAAATGCGCAGTGCTTTTACAGAGCTTTCATTTCTGTTCAAGTTATTCATGTGAAGAGGTTTTAACGTGATGATGACCGCACGACGTGAAATTAACAGACTTTGAACGCGGAATGTTAGTTGGAGCTAGACGCATGGGTCATGCCATTTCGGAAATCGTTAGAGAATTCAACATTCCCAGATCCACTGTGTCAAGAGTGTGCCGAGAGTATGAAATTTCAGGCATAACATCCCACCATGGACAGCGCAGTGGTCGACCGCCTGCACTTAAAGATCGAGACCGGCGACGTCTGCAAAGAGTCGTAAATTCTAACAGACAAGCAACACTGCGTCAAATCACCGTAGAAATCAATGTGGGACGTACAATGGACGTGTCTGCTAGAACTGTGCGGAGAAATTTGGATTTCTTGGGCTATTCCAGCAGAAGACCGACTCGAGTGCCTTTACTGACAGAACGACATCGCTTGCAGCGACTCTCGTGGGCACGTGAGCATATCGGTTGGTCCCTAGATGAATGGAAAACCGTGGCCTGGTCCGATGAGTCACGATTTCAGCTGGTAAGAGCCGATGGTAGGGTTCGAGTGTGGCGCAGACCCCACGAAGCCATGGACCCAAACTGTCAGCAAGGCACTGTTCAAGCTGGTGGTGGCTCCGTAATGGTGTGGGCTGTTTTTTCATGGCATGGACTTGGTCCTCTAGTGCGACTGGACCGAACATTGACTGGAAATGCTTATGTGCAGCTACTTGGAGATCACTTGCAGCCATTCATGGACTTCATGTACCCAAACAACGATGGGATTTTTATGGATGACAATGCGCCATGTCACCGGGCCACAACTGTTCGCAATTGGTTTGAAGAAAATTCTGGACAATTCCAACGAATGATTTGGCCACCTAGATCGCCCGACATGAATCCCATTGAGCATTTATGGGACACCATCGAGAGGTCTGTTCGTGCCCAAAATCCTGCCCCATCAACGCTTTCACAATTATGGACGTCTATCGAGACAGCATGGCTCAATATTCCTGCAGAAGACTTCCAACGACTTGTTGAGTCCATGCCACGTCGAGTTGTTGCACTTCGCCGGGCAAAAGGAGGGCCGACACGATATTAAGAGGTATCCCATGACTTTTGTCACTTCAGAGTGTATAAAGAACGTTAAATCACCACTTGCTTTTCGGACAGCAAGTAGTACCTTCAATAGAAAAAAAATGCAGAGGCAAGTGGGGAAATATTGTCACTTATTCGCACATTTGTACACTGCAAAAATAGTGTTGTTTTTACAGTATAATATTGGCAGCAGAGGTTCCAGTTTGAAACTGTAAAATGCACAGTAATAAACTAAAGCTAGTAATTTTACAGTTTATTACTGTAAAGCAGCAATTTTACAGTTTATCGCCGTAATTTTACAGGTTATTACCACAAAATTAGCTGTATTATACCATAAAAACAACAGTAAAATACTGACGAGAGAGGTTCCAGTTTAAAACTGTAAAATACACAGTAATAAACTAAAATTAGCAATTTTACAGTTTACTACTGTAAAACAGCAGTTTTACAGTTTATTAGTGTAAAATGAGCAATTTTTCAGTTTACTACCGTAAAATTAGCAATTTTTACAGCTGATGAAATTAGCAGTATTATACTGTAAAAAGATTTATTTTTTACCGTGTAATTATGTCTGATAGGATCATATTTTCTCATTTTAAATAATATATAAATCCACTGTAATGTTGTCCAAAGAATGTTATTTTATAGCTAGAGGGTTGTAATTATTTTCAAAAAGTGATTAAAAGGTAGCAACGACGTTTTCTGAACTCCAACTAGGGAAACATTTGCTTTATAAAGAAACCTACTGCGCGAAAATTCGCTTATCGTGATGGAGTCTGGGACGGATTAACCACAATAAACGAGAGTCTATATGTGATCTTTTTTTTCTTTAAAGAAGTTCTGAAACTTTACAACTACTTTTGAAAAAGCAGCATAAATAAACTTTACTATGAATCATTTAAAGCGATCCGCCATTTGTGAATACTTTGCGTTAAGAGATTTCAATTCAGCGTATCAATTAATCAGCTTAATTTTGATTCAGCTCAGCAGGCGGAACACAATTTGATACTATAAGCCAATGGTGTCCAACATACGGGCTACATCCTTCCTGCGAAACTGAGATGTGTGGCCCGTTGTTTTATTCAGTGTTACCAACATTAAATCGCAAGAAGCAACATTGTCACAAATACGGAGCCACACATTTAGAAATTACACATGCAATACATCTCCAACTCGGTCATTCCATCCAAGGACTGCCGATACGTACTTGCTGGCACTCATCAGTGTGGAATAGGAAGTAACCGAGATGGAGGCATAAATACACTTGTAGAGGCAAAGAGGGCCAAAAAATTGGTTGTTAATCTTTTAGAGGAATTCTGCCTTCAACTCGGTTACTGCCTATTCCAGGCTGATAGGTGCCAACAAGCACGAAACTGCAGTCCTTGGATGAAATGACCGAGTGGCAGTTGGATTGCATGTGAGCCCTGGCGGGCGGTAACTTATTGCTTTATACTCAGGAGTTAGTTTCTGCAAAACATGCATTTAATAAAATAAGCATCAAATAATGATAACAACCATTATTGACTCGTAACTTTCCTTCCTCTTCTATATTTTTCCATGCTGTTTAAAAAAGAATAAAATATATTAAAAGTTTCCATGTACTCTGGCCCGCCAGAATAATTTTAATGAGAAGTGTGGCCCTTAGGCAGAAAAATATTGGGCAACTCAATATTTTGTTTAAATTTTTTCTTCAAAAAAAAAAAAAAAAAATCATATGAGCTACAGCTTAATATGTACTACGTGATATCAAATAATCTTAGCATAAAATCTGCTAAATTGGAATGGAAAAACATCTAACAACATGATAAAATTTAATAATAAAATTGGGGAAAAAATTATTTCCTATGCTATCTCATAAATGCAACTGCATAGTACGTAAATGATTACAAAATTTGATACTATAAGCCAATGGTGTCCAACATACGGGCTACATCCTTCCTGCGAAACTGAGATGTGTGGCCCGTTGTTTTATTCAGTGTTACCAACATTAAATCGCAAGAAGCAACATTGTCACAAATACGGAGCCACACATTTAGAAATTACACATGCAATACATCTCCAACTCGGTCATTCCATCCAAGGACTGCCGATACGTACTTGCTGGCACTCATCAGTGTGGAATAGGAAGTAACCGAGATGGAGGCATAAATACACTTGTAGAGGCAAAGAGGGCCAAAAAATTGGTTGTTAATCTTTTAGAGGAATTCTGCCTTCAACTCGGTTACTGCCTATTCCAGGCTGATAGGTGCCAACAAGCACGAAACTGCAGTCCTTGGATGAAATGACCGAGTGGCAGTTGGATTGCATGTGAGCCCTGGCGGGCGGTAACTTATTGCTTTATACTCAGGAGTTAGTTTCTGCAAAACATGCATTTAATAAAATAAGCATCAAATAATGATAACAACCATTATTGACTCGTAACTTTCCTTCCTCTTCTATATTTTTCCATGCTGTTTAAAAAAGAATAAAATATATTAAAAGTTTCCATGTACTCTGGCCCGCCAGAATAATTTTAATGAGAAGTGTGGCCCTTAGGCAGAAAAATATTGGGCAACTCAATATTTTGTTTAAATTTTTTCTTCAAAAAAAAAAAAATCATATGAGCTACAGCTTAATATGTACTACGTGATATCAAATAATCTTAGCATAAAATCTGCTAAATTGGAATGGAAAAACATCTAACAACATGATAAAATTTAATAATAAAATTGGGGAAAAAATTATTTCCTATGCTATCTCATAAATGCAACTGCATAGTACGTAAATGATTACAAAATTTTCACTAAAAAAGAAAATAATTCAGTTTCATGAAAAAGAGCTTTTAAAATTAATTGGAATCTCCCTTAAATATTATAATAATTCTTATATTTTATAACTAAATTGAAATTATAATCCTTCATTAAGATGGTAACTTAATTTCCAGAAAATATTTTTAATTTACGCATTTCTGGTAATTTTAAAATATTGAATATAAGAAGACATTAATATAAACTAGAAGTAAACAAGAAGTTCTGTCAAGAACTAAACGAGCCTAATTTCCCTTACATCGACATCTGCATTCCAGCATCTGATCATTATTCTGTTGATTATCTGAGACTGAAAATTATGTCAAACATACCTTTTTAGCACTTAAAGCTGATTTCTAAATGCAAATATACCAATCTCATCAGATAAAATAGACACGTAAAAAGTAAATAAACGAATAAATAAATTTTTGTCGCACCTTTTAGAGAATGTAACTGTTACAGTTCTTCCGTAGAAAAATTTCGCAATCGTTTTCAAAAGAAAAAAAATAATAAATAAAATAAAAGTACAAAGAACATCAAAACACATTTTATCAAAGAAAGAAAGAAAAACTCGTTCGTTAATAAAATGTCTCGAATTTCATTTTTAATTCGTTGCCAATAATAAATAAAGAATAAAATGCTCTCGCGAACGAAAAATTTTTGTTACAAAAAAAAAATCGTCTGCCAAAATAATAATAATAATAATAATAATAACAAAACAGTTAAATAAATAAAAGAAAAATCGACTGCGCAGTCAGTCATTTTTTTCTGAGCCTGCATTTCCGCCATGTTTACGGAGTCGGAGTCAGTCCTCAGGAGTCAGATTATTCAAAAAAGTACTTTACATGCATTATTTCTGTACCTCAGAACCAGACTAACATAAGTCCATTTTCGTCATTTTTCGATAGAGGGGAAAAACGATTGTCGAATACATCGTTTTTCCCCTCTACTGAAAAATGACGAAAATGGACTTACGTTAGTCTGGTTCTGAGGTACAGATTTATCAAAACAATTTTCTTACAAAATTAGTTTGAAGAAAATCCGCCTTTAAGCTCAGGAACAACATTAAACTTAAATTTCCCCATAGGTGCTAATGTTAAGTTTTTTTCTGAACGGTTCAACGTTGAACGAAAAATGGTTCAAATCAAAAAGCGAACTATGGGAATGAGTCTCTCCGAGATCTTTCGAACAAAAAAAAGTTTATTTAATTCGAACGGTTCACTTAAAAGTTATTAGGTGGGGAAAGGTTGCTTGAACGGTTCAAGGTTGAACAAAAAAATGTTCAAATTGAAAATTTAAATATGGTGATGAAGTATCCTTGCTAAGATCCTTCGAACAAGAAAAAAAGTTCGTTTAAATCCGACTGTTCACTCAAAAGTTATTAGGGGCTTGTTTGAACGGTTCAGTGTTGAACGAAAAATTGTTCAAATCGAAAGTGTAAATACGGGAATGAAGTATCCTTGATAAGATCTTTTCAACAAAAAAAAAAAAGTTTGTTCAAATCGGACTGTTCATTAAAAAGTTAGTATCGCGGGATAGGTTGTTTGAACGGCTCAAAGTTGAACCAAAAATTATTCAAATCGAAAAATCAAATATGGGAATGAGCTGTACTCGCCGAGATCTTTCCAACAAAAAAGTTGTTCAAATCGGAATGTTCATTCAAAAGTTATTAGGGGGAGGGGGACAGACAGACAGACCGACGGACCGACAGACACACAAATTCCCCATCTCAATACCCTTCTTTCCAATTTTTAATTTTGAATATTAATTTTTCTTTTTTATTTCTTTTTGACTTTTTTTGGACTTGGCGATATTTTTTGGACTTGGCGATATTTTTTAGATGCATTAAGCCACTTTTAATACTTTTTTCGTCTTTCTTTTATTTTTAACGGGAAAGTAGGCTAAAAAAGGATGAAGGGATAATATTATTTCATCGACAAAACAGCTTTTGGAAGATTTGTTTATTTAGAAATAATGTGAATAAATATTTCACAGATTTATTATTCTTATCTGGATAAAAAATCTTGAAATTCATATTTATTTCAGAAATATATTCTGAATTCGTTTTAATTAGACATTCACAAAAACTAAGCCAAAGTATAGAAGGCAAATATTTAGTTAGGTAAAAATGTCATTAAATCGAGAGAAAAAAAATTGGTAATTTAAGAAGAACTAAGCTCAGAAAAGCGCTTTCTCCTCTAAACGATATAACATAAATAAAGTTACTATATTATTTACACACTGATATGTACTTTGTTTTACTTATAAACGGTATTACATTAATAAGGCCATCTATTGGCAGGCTGATGTATATTGTTTCCCCTCAAAGACGAAAGATTTTTGCTTAACTAGGTAATATTAAATTTTAACGGCGAATTACAATAGGGCCACCACATGACAGAACGGGACATTTGGAGCTGTTTTGTCATTACGCTTTGTTCCATAAATACACTAAAACAATCAAGGATTTTTTTTTTGGAAGCAACAGTTAACACTACACTGCATAGCGTTGCCAATTGGATACATGGATTATTTTTCCTTATGACCAAGCATAAGGCAATTCAAGCACAAAAAGCAAGTATTAGGTATCTTTAAAGCAAATAAAGCACCTATCCTCAAAATTAAATTTTTAAAAATGTTTTCCAATGTTTTCTAACTACCTTGAAAAATACATATAGTTCTTTCAGAGAACGAAAAATCATGCAGTGTAGGGTTAAGATTTGTCATGAGAATTGCGTGGAAAGTTCATAGTTTTAAAAAAAAAATGATTTAATAAAAAGCAATACGAATCCCATTCTGTCACATGCATTTCAATGCTTAAAATTCGAATATTTTCAAACAAATAACTAATTTTAAACTTTCTACGTAATTCTTATGACAAATCTTTGCCGTTGCTACCAACAAAAGAAATTCCTTGCGTATTTTATTTGTATTTATAAAGCAAAATCTACTGACAAAACAGCTCCAAATGTCCCATTCCGTAACGTGGCATGGTTCAATATTATCTGAAAAAGTTTAAAATGAAATAGTAGTAAATATGCAAATTATGTAACTACACATAAATATCAATAGAGAAAGCAGCATCGTCCGAAAAAAAATTATGAGTCTCATTAATGAACTAAGTTAATTATAATACTTGGAATATTACCGGAGAAACATCATTAAAGAAACAGGAAATTAAATGAAAAGAGCCCATACCTTTGACAAATGTTTTTCAAATACAGTAGGATTAATCCTAACCAGAAGTTAATGAAGGGATCCATGAATCTTAATTTGGACATTTTCTGAAAGTTAATTAAAAGTACAGATTTAAAGTATGTTTTTTAATCTTTAACCTTGATTTTAAAAATAATTAGAAGTCGAAAATATTTGAGTTCATGAAAATAAATTGGGAGATTTAGATTCATAAAAAGCAAAGTTTCTCATAAACTAAAAGGAATAAACACAGAAAGTCTTTAAATATTTAAGAGAAACTTTTAATCAATCTTATCACTTTATTTGAATTTTGCATTAAAAAGCTTTGCCTATCATAAACAAATTATTTAAATCTTTTGACTCAATTTATTAATTTGAAGAAGCATTTATTTTTCATCTTTTTCTGAAATGAATGCTTTTTAATTTTATTTATCAACCTACGCTTCATAAAAATGAAAAAAAAAAAGCTTCTTCTTATGTAAAACTAAGAATAAAACTACTACGGCAATATGATAGGAGCGTATATTTAAAACATTAAGCATTTCGGCGTTTGATTTTCTCGTGTATTTCTAGGTGTGCCCCTCAAAATATTTTTAGGGCACACCCAATAAGAATTCCTTGCGAAGACTACACCAAAAATTAGTAGTAATCAATATTTAACATTAGTTCTTGAAGTACGAAAATCTCTTGAATAGTACTTTGATTTAGTGTAGAAATACTCATCAAAAATTTCAAACGTTTGACGAATATTTCTACAGAACAATTTACTATAAAGCTATTATGTGAAAAAAATGTTTTGGATAAACACTACTAAAGAAATAACAGTAATTTTACTGTTTTTAATAAATGTTAAGAGTAGCAAAAGAAATTAAAAATTTTTTTTGAAAAAATAGACCGAATTCAAGTTTTAGTTAAGGAAAGGATTAAAAGCGCCGTCCCTATATAACTTGCGTTGAAAAGTAAAAATATAATCCTTTTTAATAGTATACCGATAAGGAAAATAAGTTCTGAACACACCCGATACAACTTTTAAATCTCATATTTTCGATGTTTAAGTGCAAAATTAAACAAAAAGAATTACATTTACTCTAAGATACTGTTAGTAATGCAATGCATGCGAATAATATTTGAATTAAGAAGGAATGGCTGAAAATTTGGGGTTTTTCTAAATAATATACTTTTTTTTCACAATAAACTTTGTAAAACTAGAAAGTCATACAAAATCTTTCCTGTATAGTCTTTAAACATTTTCAACTATATTTAAGGACCTTTAAACACAATTTGCCATGTTGCGACTGAACACATCAGTTTATATTTACTTATTTGTCGGGCTATTTAACTGCTGAAAATTTCATCTAATTAATTGCCATTGTGCTCCTACAAACAGTTTGTGAAAGAATATAGCTGTTGTCTACAAACCATTTTCTAAACTTTTTGTCAAAAATACCGACAATGATCCATTATTATTTAGTGTTTCTTTTTAACCAGATTAACTAAAATAATTTACTGTCAATATGAAGTATCTTTTACACTTCAAGACTGATTTTTTTTACAATTATAGTTTCAAAGAAACACTCGTCAATAACAATTATTCTAGTATTCTTAAAACTAGAAACTTTATGACAACAAACACTATTTTAAATAAGTTTCATATTTCATAAATATTATTTAATAGGAAACAATTTATTCAGAATAATATCTAAGTTAATCCTCCAAATGTACGTGAAAAACACTGATTTGCCACCCATAGCTTCTTTTCAATGTAAACATGGAACATGAGTTCAGGGCACCAAATCTGCTGCTAAAGTTTTAAAAAAGCAAATCGTGTCACACGATGTAAATATGCAAAATGCAAATATTATAAATTTAGAAAAAAAAATTTCTTAACATTTTAATCGTCTTCTCGCAAATCTCAAAAGCACTGCGAGCTTAATATGATACTGACACTATTATTACATTTAACAGGTATATAACAAGAGATTTTGGTATTTACTTCCTTATTCGGTAACTTTAAAATAGGTGTATCAAGTTTAGAAATTTTACATCGTCTCCATGGAAACCGAACGAAAGAAAACAGCTCCACTCCTTTTTCTTCTTATGCACTGCTGTTGAGGCATTTCATTTATTTTATTTTGATAGAATTAGGCTTAAGCTTCTATTTATATCCTCATGTCTCAGTTATTTCTCAACGTTTTCTAACAAATCTAGATATACATAAATAAAGCAAAAATTTCTAAGAAAAAATTTTACTTTATCAACGTTAGTTTTTCAATAGAATGACAGCTTACGAACAAAGCAATTTTAACCGTTTGCATTTAACCATTGTTGCAAAAGCTAAGCGTGGGATAAAGTCCATAGCGCGGTAACTATGACAACCATCAGGGGAAAAGTACGGATAGTGGGAAATTAATTTAACTTTGAGCCACCAGGGGCTCTCGTTAAACAGGGTATAAAATTAGGCAGGAATTCAAGTGAAACATGGACGATCGCAACTCACCAATGCAATCGTAAATTCTCAAATTTGGACACGTTGCTATCGCTACGAGATGCGATTCTAATGTAATTCGACTTCCAGTAGCGATTGCAATTTGCGATCGCCTCGAAGCGATTGCAATGATGTTTCACTTGAATTCGGCCCTTAGACAAATTTGATGACATCCTACAGGTAATAATATCTATTTATCGCATGCAACAATTCTACCTTTATTGGTTTTATTTATTTTTAGAGTATATATTTATTAAATGTGAATGTATATATGAAAACGTAATTATTAATGTAAGGCAACGCAAATTTCATCTGGTTGCAATTATGTAAGTATGAAAATACGAATTACTTCACTATACAAGATTCAAACCAGGGGTGGAAGGGACGAATAAAGTTCGTGCACAGTGTCCTCAAAAGTCGTAGTCAGGTCCTAGCTGAATCAAATATCGGATTTGGACTAAAACTTTCATTACACGTCATTTTGACTTTTGACATTTTACTTTAAAAAAATTAATGTTCAATATTTATTCCAATTATTTATTTATTTATTTATTTATTTCCTTTTTTTAATTTCATTTTTTTTATTTTGTTTAGTTTCTTATTATCATTACTATCATTATTATTATTATTTTTATTTATTAAGTATATGTTTATTTCTGTTTTTATTTTTCATTCATACATTTACTGATTTTTATATTACTCTCTCTCTCTCTCTCTTCCTTCTTTCTCTTTTTCTTTTTTTGAACAAAAACTATTGTTGTCGCAAAGACAAAGCCACAGCGATAGTTGTTACTTTGCTTCTCATCTCATATAAGAGTTTTTTAGAAGTATTTTATTAAATAAAATATTTTGTCGTTTATGTCACTATTATTATTATTATCATTATTATTATTATTATTATATTCCTTTTTTTTCACAATTCCTTTATTTTTTTCGCAACTGATTCTAGCATCAAAATAATCTACTACCAATTATTTATCTGCTAACTACGCATTACAACAAGTTTTCGTAACCAAAATTCTGTCCTCCGAAGTATGTTTCTTATCAGTTGGAACCCAATATTCACTATTAAGGATGCCAAAAAGTCTTGAATTTTGGGAACTTTCCTTATTGCTGTAAACGTCTTGATTATGCCCTGAAATTTGAGTTATCATCCTGATTTGTAATGGGGGATTATTAACATATAAGGATAAATAAATTGCACCATCATTTTGGAGCAAAACGTTAACTTAAAGATAAAAAAAAACATTGCATTAATGTCTAATTAAAAACCATGTTTTACAGCAGAATATATATTTTTTCAGTGCTTTGCAAAAATATTAATGTTTATATTTCAATCAAATGCCATGAATCGACAGTCATGTAAAATTTCTCTTTATCATGCAGTCAAACATAAAAATATTTTGTATAGCCAAAATTTTTTAATAAGATATTGTTCAAATACGTGTGAATAGGATATTTTATAGTGTTTTTGGTAAGCAATTGAGATAAGTGCTTTTTTCTTTTTCAATTAATTTATTTTTCTTTCTTTAAGCCTTGATTTTGGATCGAATTAATCCTTGCACTCCACTACTGCAAATTTTGGTTTCCGTTCACTTTACTTTTTATTGTATAATTCGCAAAAAATTACACAAAAATCCTCTACTTTTTTTTAGTTCCTGTAAAAGCCGGTGCACTTTTTCTTTCAGCTTTTTTTGTGACTAATTTGATGTCTTATTCCCACATTTATGTGTGAATGTTTCGAATTTATTTCAATTTGTAGGTATTACAAATAAAGGCAGTTTTCATAATGTAAACTATACAAAAAGTATGTTTATTGCAAATGTAAAAAGAGAAGCTTTACTTATAAAATCAATTTCATTCATATGTATCTTTCACTTAATTATAAAACTAAAGTTTCAGTATATTATCATTCTCTACAATGACATACAATTTCACAGTATTTATCATTTTTATGCACAATTTTTAACTTTAAAAAAAAGCTACAGCAAATTGCATATACAATACCAGGAAAATAACAAAAATAAATTCTGGGCATTAATTTCTGATATTTTCCATTTCAAATCAAAAGTTTTATGATAAATCTTCAAGATGGCGCCACGTTTTAGCACTCAAAAACGACTTTCTTTTTTTTTTTTAATTTAAATCGTAGAACAAAATTAGCACATATTGTAACGCCTTCTTTTGATTTTCATGTTTTCTTTTTTTTTTTTCTCCTGAAATAACACTATTTCATTTTTTTATGTTCATTCATAAATAACATCATAAAGTAGAGAGTATTAAGAGAAACCGAAGCAAGTACATATACTTTACAAGTAATAAAATTTCCATTTTATCTATAATTGTGCAAAGAGTATAAAAGTAAGACGTCAAAGATGAAATAAATTACTTTTCCAAAATTTCAGAATAAATATTGTAAAGGCACTTTTAACAGCTACGTTATATTTTCATTATTTTCTGAAAAGTACAAAAAATTAAAAATAAGGGGAAAGAAAGTACGCGATATTTAATTCAGTAAATATATCATTTTAATTTATTTTTCACGTGAGTTAGTTTTTTACGCTATTATAGTCCGTGGAGTTAGTGCAAAAATATTTCACTTCCGGATACCAGTCTGAAATTTTATGTGCGGCTTATATTCACATAGAAGGACCAAAAAACGCCGGGAGACACTTGATCGGAGGTCAAGGTCATTCTGTGACGACGTCATCATATTGGCCGCTTTTACAGGTAAATACGTTCGTTTAACTGCTTAAAACTCCATCATAGATTCAAATATTGCAAAACTCAAGCATATCATCTGAAAGCTCTTTAAAAGAGCTATTTAGAAAGATTTAATTTTTCTTTCTGAGGTCAAGGTCCCACCTGTAATGACGTCATCAGGCCGCTTTTACAGGTAAATACGTGTGTTTAACTCCCCCTAAAACTCCATCATAGATTTAAATACTTCAAAACTCAACTATATCATCTGAAAACGCTTTAAAAGATCTAGTTAGAAATATTTTTCTTTCTGAGGTCAAGGGCCCACCTGTGATGACGTCATCAAAATGGTCGCTTTTACAGGTAAATACGTTCGTTTAACTGCTTAAAACTCCATCATAGATTGAAACATTGCAAAACTCAAGTATATCATCTGAAAGTTCATTAAAAGAGCTATTCAGAAAGATTTAATTTTTCTTTCTGAGGTCAAGGTCCCACCTGTAATTACGTCATCAAAATGGCCGCTTTTGCAAGTAAATACGTTCGTTTAGCTGCGCAAAACTCCATCATAGATTTAAATATTGCAAAACTGAAATATATCATCCGAAAGCACATTAAAAGAGCTATTCAAAAGTGCTTGGTTTTATTTTCTAAGATAAATAGTTGAAAAGTTATAACAATTTTGAATTAAAAATTTCGCTGTGATGCATGCATTATCAAAAAATCTTTCCAATGTTATTACATTTAAGAATAAATTAGTAGAACTATGTACTATTATTCGGTATTTTATGTAGATATTGAATGTAACAGTATTCCTTGTACCGGAGTTTTTTTTTTTTTTTTGTTATTAAAACGTGTATTTTTTCCGTATTTCTTTTATCTAATTAAAATGCAAGCATTTTTGACACAATTATTGATGAAGATATTACTAGTTATAATCTCAGCTTCTTAGGAGCTTTGGCTCTGCTTGTTTCTGCATTGCAACATCTGTTACATTCAGTATCTGCATAAAATACCGAATAATAGTACATAGTTCTACTAATTTATTCAAAAATGTAATAAAATTGGAAAGAGTTTTTTTATTTTGCATGCATCACAGCGAAATTTTTACCTCAAAGTCATTTCAATACAAAGAAATTGTCTTTTTTATACATTTTCAATTTAAAATTGTTATAACTTTTCAATTATTTGTCTTAGAAAATAAAACCAAGCACTATAAAATAGCTCTTTTAAAGCGCTTTCGGAAGATATATTTCAGTTTTGCAATATTTAAATCTATGATGGAGTTTTAAACCGTTACATGAGCGCATTTACCTGTAAAAGCGGCCATTTTGATGACGTCATCACAGGTGGGCGACCTCAGAAAGAAAAATTAAATCTTTCTAAATAGATCTTTTAAAGCGCTTTCAGATGATATTGTTGAGTTTTGAAATATTTCAATCTATGATGAAGTTTTAGGGGGAGTTAAACAAACGTATTTACCTGTAAAAGCGGCCATTTTGATGACGTCATTACAGGTGGGCCCTTGACCTCAGAAAGAAAAATTAAATCTTTCAAAATAGCTCTTTCAAAGAGCTTTCAGATGATATATTTGAGTTTTGCAATATTTCAATCTATGATAGAGTTTTAAGCAGTTAAACGAACGTATTTACCTGTAAAAGCGGCCATTTGATGACGTCATCGCAGGTGGGTCCTTGACCACAGAAAGAAAAATTAAATATTTCTAAATAGATCTTTTAAAACGCTTTCAGATGATACAGTTGAGTTTTGAAATATTTAAATCTATGATGGAGTTTTAGGAGGAGTTGAACAAACGTATTTACCTGTAAAAGCGGCCATTTTGATGACGTCATTACAGGTGGGACCTTGACCTCAAAATAAATTAAATCTTTCAAAATAGCTCTTTCAAAGAGCTTTCAGATGATATATTTTAGTTTTGCAATATTTAAATCTATGATGGAGTTTTAAGGAATTAAACGAATGTATTTACCTGTAAAAGCGGCCATCTTGATGACGTCATCACGGGAGTTCATGACCCCTGATCAAGTGTCTCCCGGCGGTTTTTGTTCTTATATGTGTACATAAGCTCTGTACCAAATTTCACACTGGTATCCGGAAGTGAAATATTTCGGCTGCTTTTGTCGCTAACTCCATAGACTATTACGGGTGATAAACAATATAATGATAAATTTTACTAAATCTTTTTAAAAATGGTTTAGCTAACCAAAAAACTCTTTATAACTCTTCTACTACTTCATGGATTGTTATAAACCTTTGAATATATTTTCGCAGTAGTTTCATCACGTTCTACTGAAGCGAGCTTTTGATCGCGTGAACCGTACTTTCTGGAAAAATAAAAACAGGGTACTGATATGCTGTGAGAAAGAGCTATGGCCGAACGAGAAGCAAATATATCTACAGCTCGGGGGATTATTTTTTTAATGCTTGTCTAGTGGTCAGAGGAGTCTGACCGTGATGAGGTGGCCCCGGGTTCGAATCCCGACTCAGGCATGGATGTACTTTGTGTGTATGACTGTTGTGAATGTCTGCCACACAGACCCTATAAACGGGTCTTCGGCAGGTGTGAGTGAAATTATTTATTTATTAATGAAGTGGAAATGCTATTATCATAAACGTGTGATTTCATTTAAAAATAACTGCAGAACAAGTTCAGGTGTTCTCTTAGCTTGGAAGCGTCAATGGATCAACATTTTGCACATTTTTTTGAGTTTTCACGTAAGATAGGTGCGTCAAATTTTATACCAATAACCCTCCCCCCCCCCTTCTTTTATAGGGTCTATATGAATTGAAAGTTGCGTGTAAAAGTATCATTCAAGTTTCATATATATATATATATATATATATATATACAGGGTGTCCACTCCAATCGTGGACCAATAGCTAATTTCTAAACCGTTAGAGATAAGCATATAATTTATTTAGGAAAAAATCTCAAAATTATGAAAGGAATTTTGGGTCTATTCAATGTTTTTCAAAAAATCAAATTTTGAAAGAATTACGAAATTTAAATTTTTAAACAGCCCCCCAGTCCTATCAATCATATTTAGTAAAACATTCTTGACACTGTAACGTTTAAAACTAAAAAAAAATCACTCTTCTACCACAAAAATTGACCGAGTTATGACGTTTTGAAAAATCAAGATTTTGCATTGTTTCATGACGTCATCGAGAGATCGCTTAAGGGACCGTATGCGAAATCCTTCAAAATCTTAATTTTTCAAAACGTCATAACTCGGTCAATTTTTGTGGTAGAAGAGTGATTTTTTTTTAGTTTTAAACGTTACAGTGTCAAGAATGTTTTACTAAATATGATTGATAGGACTGGGGGGCTGTATAAAAATTTAAATTTCGTAACTCTTTCAAAATTTGATTTTTTGAAAAACATTGAATGGACCCAAAATTCCTTTCGTAATTTGGAGATTTTTTCCTAAATAAACTCTATGCTTATCTCTAACGGTTTAGAAATTAGCTATTGGTCCACGATTGGAGTGGACACCCTGTATATATATAACATTAAAATGTAATCCGTTCAAGTCTTATTAAGAATTTCCATCCTTTATAAATGATCGGACCTTTATTTATAAAATCTCAAAACGCAAAGCTTATTACCAGATGAAAATTTCACCCATATCTTGTGACAGATTAAAAATAAACAAATAAATGACAACTTCCCGATAGTGATTGCTACTTTTGGAATTGTTTTCATTTTATCTCGAAGTAAACCCATCGAGTGATACACACGTGAGTATCGATAATTTTCAGCAAGTGTAAATGATTTAAGCTTAATTATTTTGATATAATACTTTCCTCAACTGTCTAGTAAAGCTTTGAAAACAAATTCTAACTTACAACCAAAAACTCCTCTTTTTTTAATTTTTACGAGTTGTGGGAGATTGCACGAGCGGATCCAGAAGTCTTTTAAGGGAGGGGATAATTAATATTTTTTACTTACTTTTTACGATGCACACTGGTTTACAAATATTGATCACAAAGCCTTTGGACTCCAATTTCGAAATGATTCGGTTGTGGCTTGCATCAATTTTGTAAAAGACGGGATAAAATCTAACACAATAACTTCGGCGAGAGTCAAAATCTACATAAAGTTTTAAGAAGTTTTCAGTCTCAAATACGTACGTTTACTATAGAAGCCACTTATTTTGGCGAGAATGAAAATATCGGTGATTTCTCAAGCTGAAAAATCAGCGAATTTTATATGAACAGAACCGAAAATATTTAACTGGAACTCTTTTTACAAAAAGCGTTTTTATGATACACCTTTCTAATTACTTATTTGGGTTATTGTTTTATATTCAAGAAATATTTGTGCATTGTTTTGACTTTTGAATTTATTTCTAATTTAAGTAACTTTACAAAAAATCCTTACATTTTGGATAAAAGGAGAAATTTTTGATTTTTTCGCAAAGCTTATATTTTCGCCATTATCACAAGTTTACGAAAACGGTGAAAATTATAGCCTTGCAAAAATAAGTGCTTTTACAGTACTTAACAGTAAGTTTTTAAATATCGATAATATTAAAAGTGACTCAATACTGATGAAAAGTATCAAGTTAAATATGCGTATATCACGTATAGGATACTTGCAACAATAATGCTATGTATGTATTTGTAATTTTTAAACATAGTTTTAATATCTTGAAAGAAAATATTTTATTTTTCCTAAAGTAGAGGTGATCAGTGCATTAATATTTAGCAGTTGATTGTTGGAGTACCCAAATTATGCAATGTTTAAGGTTAAGGTCAAGTTGAATGAAATCTTCTGCACCGTACATTCTATTCAACACGTCATGAAATCTCTATTTTAGAAAGTTTCGATAACCTTACGACACGGTAAAAAGCATACGATTTTCTAGATCCCGCTCATGTTAATAAACAACACTCCTACTTGACTCAACTTTATACGACTCGAATTTTCCTGAAAAATTTCCCTCGACTTCTTAGTTCCTTTCATCGTCCTTATCTGGCGATTCGTATCAAGATTTATGGATTCTTGATTGCTGAAGGAGAAAAATAAAAAAATAAAGCGTTATGTAATAAATTCGAAGTTATGTTTTGCAGTGGCTAAAATATTGTGCAAGTTTGGTTCCTTCGTCGTTCAATAACGCAGTATTTTATTCAACTAAACTCCATCAATAGCTGATGGTTTGAAATGATAATATATTTATCACCGAGAGAGAAAAACTATTTCAATGTATAAAAATACTTTTCTATTGAAAAAACCAGCATTGCAACCAGGGGCGGATACAAGGGAGGGGTGATGGGGCGATCGCCCCTCCCTTGGGGTACTTTTCACCCGTAATTTTCGGTTTTGAAGTTCTAAAAATGCAATTTTGTATGAGTTTTAGTGAAGCTGGGGGAAGAAAGATTGGGGCCGATTCCGGAAACGTTTCAGAATTGAAGTCCAAAAACTTTGTGATCAATATTTGTAAACCAGTATGCATAGTAAAAAGGAAGTACTAAATATCAATCGCCCCTCCCTTGAAAAACTTCTGGATCCGCCCTTGATTGCAACATCTATTTGGATTCTCTCAAATGGTAAGTTGCCAGCCGAGGAGCTTGGAGTAAAGTGAAATAGCGGGACGAATTGATCTGGTACATAGTTTCACAGCCATTTTGCAGCGCCACCTTCTGTCTAGCAACATTTCATCTATGCTCTAAGTTATAAAAACAAAAAAAGAAAGAAAGAGCCCACTAGTTTTCTAAGCTACGTTATACGGTTGAGTCCAGTCCAAAAAATAAATAGATCTAAAGACCTAGCTAAATTATAATACAAATCATTTTCAAAATTTGATACACATATTTTAATAATTTGTGGCTTCCCAAGTAGCACCAACTCATCGGATTTTGCTCGGCCGATCATCGAACTCCTCGTTAACTGATCCCGTAACGCACGATGACATCGTTCCGAGCACGGTTTTCGATGAGCTACTTTCATCAGCGATATCCTTCCGATCTACTTTCCCGGTGAAAATAAGGCGAGCATCCAAAATTGATCCTAAATTCATCGGCACGGTACTGCACTGATTGTAAATTGCTCCAAATCTCATCGTATTTCGAGGAAAACTCATCGGATTTTGCTGCTCGGATTCTGTTTGGCCGATGAGACACATTGGAGCAATTCCCGATGAGAACTCATAGAATCCGATCATCGGCCGATGAGAATTTCATCGGGTTTCGATGAATGGCGGACCATCGGCCGACAAGATTATGCTGCCAGGGTTGTCTTCTTTTTTTTCTTTTTTACTTTTTTTTAATTATAAGATGATAAAATTTTTCTAATTTAGTTATCTTACCAGTTTTACTTTGCCCCACATCAATTTTATTATTTAATTTATGATTTTGGTTGTGTAGCTCACAGAAAAAATTATTTTCAACGCAATTTTTAGTAAGTAGATTAAAGTAGATATTTAAGCCTCAAACTTAAAAGGGTGCAATATTGGTTAGAGTCGAATTCATACCACAGCTTTACAGGGTGTTTTCCCAATTTCTTTCCATTTTTTTTTACTAATTTATTTTTTTAATTCAGATTGTAATGCTAATTATAACCATGCCTCGCTGGCCGGAGAGTACAATATGAAACATACATTAAACATAATTTCAATTAGGTAGCAATTGATCCTTATGATGTTAAAAAGAGCAAAAAGCATAGCATAAGCCTACTGAGCTTTAGTTTCTGTCAAAGTTGTCGACTCAACATCATATTAAAGTTCATTAATAAGAGATTAACGCATCAGTAATGATTTTTACTTATTCCGATTATCTTGTATTTTTTACATCCCTGATAATCTTCACCGAACTAAACTTTTATAAAGGATCATACTTTTCAATTGCTATTTGTGTCATAATAATGTGATGAAAACAGCTGAAGATTTGGTATATTTATTTTTTCCTATTTTGGGGTAGTTACTTACATGATAATGTGTGTGTCTTGAAACGAAATACGTTTTGTATCATTTCTTTATGCTACATTCACACTAGCATCTATGCCTTATCTCCCCCTTCAACTTCTTATTTTAAAACATGTGAGAAGTAAAGCTGTGTATGATATTGTGTTATTTGTTTGATACTTGCACTGGGATTTGACATCATTTGTCATTTACTCTATAAAAGCTGATAAACTGGCATGAGCTTCTTGCTGGGCATGATGTTTATAAATCATAAACCATTGGTTTATGAACCCACAGACTTCTGTATAGAAGTCTGTATAGTACTTCTGGTAGACACTTCTGTGTGCCTAATATGATGCATATTTTTAAATGAACAACAGTTTCTAAATTGAATGAACAGTTTCTTAATTGAAGGGCTTGATGGATGAAGGGACTATGTCACATTTTACAAAATGAACACTCTGGACAATAATAAGCAATGGATACAGGTAAGCAAATAAAACTTATTACCTAAAAAAGTAGACGTCATTAGACCAATTTCAAACGCACACTAACGACCAAACCAGAAAACAAAAAATCTGCAACAACTGCGACAGTAAAATTTTGAACTTTCATTACTCGCAATTTTGTTTTGTCACATAGCCCCTTCATCTCCCAAGCCCTTCAATTGAGTGATTATATTTACACATTACCCTCGTTGATACAAAGCATTCAAATCAAGAAATCCGTTCATTTTGATTTCTTGCCACAAGTACGCTAGCCTCTTTTTATTCATTGTCTTTCAGCCATTATTTCTGATATTAAATATGAACTTTGCAAAATTGTTAGTTACGTCTTTCGAAGCTACCCTGAAAATTTAATTTTTACCACTTATTAACTTTTTGAGGAAGAAAAAGAAAAATTCTTCATCAACAATTTTAATTCGAAAGTCAGAAATACTTTTTTAGCTTTGTAGCATGTGTAAATTTCACTCTGTTTACATACATGCAAAAACTGCTGAACGCGTCAGTTCAAAAATACAATCATGGTTACTTTTGCTTTAAGCAGACACTGATAGACTTTCGTGAATCAAGGGTAAATAATATAGTTTGTTGTTTCAGTCATGTGAATAAATACTACGGGAAGATTGTGTGCAATAGCCTGGAGAGGTTAAACTTCTTTATTTATTCACAGATAAGACTGCACAAGAAAGATTTACGGCACATAGAGAGAAAATAAGAGCCAGGGCACTGGTAGGAATAGAACCCGCAACCTCCGGCTTATGCAGCAAAACTTCTACAGTACACTGTTAAAACTACAAGTTGGACAAGGCACCTTTACTGGTTAAACGCTGTAGCACCAGCGGTACCCCCTGAGGGGTAATACTTGACTCCCTATGGCACCCTTGAAGTTGCCATTTGGCTCCTTCGGGTGCCATGGGTCACCCATGGTTTGCCACATGGAGCCAACTGGCACTTTCAATGGTGCCATATGGAGTCAAGTGGCAAACCTCAGGGGGTGCCGCTGGTGCTGCAACGTTTCACCCTTAAAGGTGCTTTGTGCAACCTGTAGTTTTAGCAGTGTAGCCGCTACTTATATGAATCACGTATGTTCCAAGCAGTTTTGTTTCACTAAAGCTGCTGATTCAATAAAGCAGAAAATTCAATGAAGCTAGATATTGTTCTGTCTTTTACGACTTGTTTATTGAAGCTGCTGATTCAATCAACCTCTGATTCAATTCACCGCCCCGTCACTGTACTACATAAGTCAAGAAGGTACCAGAAAAAAAGCTTAACTCCATTTATTTGTGCCTATGCTTGTGAGAACTTTATTAAAGCAAACCACAAATGCTGCAGTAGTACGAGGAAGAATGCAAAATTAAAAAATGTGTTATTTACAATAATAGCTCTACAACAAAAAGTATGTTAGATAAATAACTACATCGGCAAAAAACAAAATAGTTTAGAGATGTCTGAATCAACAAGCAGTTTCAAGCATTTTTTAGTGATAAGGCACCTGGTTTCTTATCGGTCAAAAGATAGCAGAAAAAATAATCCAGAACAAATACTAAACTTAGTATCACATTTGAACTTTACTACTTAGTTTGTTTACTTAGTTTGTGAATGAAGTGTTAAATTGTACGCAGGGTTTGCATCCCTTTTTTGAACATCTTCTTTTACACCTTTTTTTTTACTCGTCATACCTGAGACGCGGTACAGGAACTTCATGCAATAAATATTCAGGCAAAATGATTTTATTCGTGCATATATTTTACATTTTCAAGTTTTGTGATTTTTCAGTTTGCGACTGAAGTCGTTAAAGTTCATTCTGTTTCTAAAACCGGAAATCCTAAGGTAAAAACGAAAATCAAATGCTCAAAACAAAATCTATTTTTCAATAACCATCACGTTTTACTTTTGTGAAGGGGGGGGGGGGGGTTAATAACCCATATTTGGAGAACGTTAATATTAAAATATTACAAATGTGGGTAAGATTTCATTCTTTTTATTTTAAAATGTTTTACACTGAAATATTTTTAAACGACTTGTCTGGTTCTTTATTACTCTTATAAACATCTCAAGCACTGTTCATAAACTAGAATTCAATATCCAGGCAACATATTTATTTTACTCTTATATCTATTTGAATTTCCACTTTCTAGCTCACTACTGATGTCATTTAAGTTTAGCGTTTAGTTTCTAAAACTGAGGGCTAAAGCGGAAACATTTTTTTTTAATGATAGCACATATTCTAAAAATCATGGTGATAAAAAGCAACAGTGCGTAAAATTTTAGTATTTTTACTTAAAATTATTTTACACTGCAAAGTATGAACAGCATTATTGACTCAGATGTCCAAACTGTATTGAAAAGAATAAACTGCTCGGCATGATTTGTACTTTATTTGAACTTCTTTTGATTGTCGAGAAAATATTTTATGTTCACTGTGCAACAAACGACATTATAACTCTCACCATTAAAGAATATTTCTTTCTGATCAAATGCGAAAAATATGTTCCCCTGTCAGTAGGACTGAATCTAAAAACTTTTAAATTTCATAATTGCTTCGTCCACCGGATTTAGCATCCGTTTAAAGCGAAGTCTGAACGAAGATTCTATTATAAATGCAAGGAATGTGTAAAATGTAAAAATTTTGCTAATCACCAGTCATGGAAT